>CAJNOL010002114.1:0-46439 GCA_905250125.1 Rotaria sordida | reverse complement strand
TGAATATATTATTAATTATTCAAACGAAAAATTTTATTACTTGTCATTGTTTGATCTAAACCATCAAGTAAAGAATTAAAATCAAAAAGACATTGACCCATAACAGGTTGATATAAATCTGGATTTCCACCAAGACCTATAAATAAATTGTAAACAAAATTAACAAAAAAAAAAAACAATCTATTCATTATAAAAATCTATCTTAACTAACTATAAAAAAAACCTCAATAATAAAGAAAATCAGAATGGAAAAACAAAAAATTTGCAAACAATAAAAAATAGGATATGAAGCTAGCATGAAAATAACAATAAAACTGAAGGAAGAAAAAAAATGAAAGTTAAAAAGCAATTAGATTATTGTTTGAATATTAATGTGTGTAATTTATCGATCTCTATACACACAAATGAATTGGTGTTAACATCGGCGAGCATTTACAATAATCGATATGGAAAAAAAAAACAAAATATAAAGATGTATAGGTATCTGTGTATATATACATATACGTCATTAACCATATAGATGTATGTTGTTGATCAATTACCTGAGAATGGATTGTCTAAGAAAAAAATAATAAGCATAACAAAAAAAAGAAACTAACTATCACCAATTGAATAATGAAAAAATACAACAATAAAATAAAATCTAAATCAAACCTACCAACATCTTTATCATTAAATATATTTGTTGTTGAAAAAAGTAATTGATCTTCAATTAAATCAAATTCATCAAAGAAATTATATGATTCAGGTGGTGGTGTTGCTATACGACGAAGATTTGTATTTATTTTTGGTGTATAAGTTTCTGTAACTTTTTCCAAAAGATTTTTTGTTTCATCACTCTTAATTTGAAATAGCAAAAAAAAAATAAATGATTAATTTTATATAAAAATTTTTTCAATTCATACCGGTAAATCATTTTCAAATTTTCTTAATGCTTTTTTTGAATTTTGTCTCCATTTAATATATTCACCTTTCAAATTATTTATTATTTGTTGTTTTGATTGTTGTGTTAATTGTGTCTAATTGAATAAAACAAAAAAGAACTTATGATTCATTATAAACAAAATATTTCTAATATAATATAACCGGTAATATTTGTGTATCTAACGGTGAAACAAATTGACAAACAACTTTCTTCATATTTCGAACATCTAAATAAATATAATAATAGAAAAGCAAATACTAATAAATTCTTTTATTTATATTACATTGTTGATGCCATGTTCGCCATATAATATTATTTAAACGAATTCTATCTTGACATTCAATACGTGATCCACGAAAATTTTTCCATTTCGGTGATGTTAAATTAGATCTATATTGATACATGATGAAAATATTATATCTTATTTTTTTTTATAAAAATTTTAAATTTTACCTATATACTGTATTAATAACACAGAGAAGAGAATATAAACTAGTAAATTGACCGTTAGGTTCTGTTCGTCGTTCTGGTACTCCTTGTGGTGTATCATTAAGAAAAGGTAAACCTTGTGTAGTTGCATTTGGAATAGGTGATGGACATGGAACGTCAATTGGCTATAATATATTATTGTACAATAAAAATCTAACAATTATCAATTTGAGGAAATTATTTTACCTCAGCATCATTATCAATACTTGATGTCATAAATTGACCTGAATAAAGAGGATGTTTTTCCTCTTTTTGACTTCCATTTGAAGTTGTATTAGGTTCAAGTTTTATTCTTTTTGCTACTCGAGACATAAATATATATGTAAACGAGGATAACACAAAAAAAAACAACAGATCGTTTCCTTTCTTTTTTCTTATAATCAAAATAAACAAACAGAACAAACAACACTTCAACTGTAAATTTTCTTCCTTCCAGAAACAACAAACTTGTACGTCGTGGAAGCTAGCCCAACCCCATCATTCAGCCTAACGAAAATAATGATTCTATTGGGTGATTCTTTAACCAATAGATATCGTAATATTCGCAAAACATCATTAAGGAGGAGCATAAAATAAATATATTTTGGAAATGGCCGCCTTGGTGATGATATACGCTCTAAAAAATGCCATGCGTCTTACAAGACGGTGCATCCGTCTAAAGTCTATTTTAGACATTAGTTAGACACTAGAAATGTCTCTGTTTTAGACACTTGAGTGTAATAGATACTAAAACGTCTTATGTGTTAGACAATTGAATGCATAGACACTGAAGCGTCTTATTCTTTATTTAACTGTCGCTATTGTGTACAATTTTCATTTCTTTTCTTTCTCATTTGTGATGACTTGTACAAGTGAATTTTATCAAATTTTCTTAAATTATGTGAAGTCGTCAAGTAAAATGTTTTTCTACATTACAAGGATTTTTTTTCTATTCTTTTTTCCTAAACTAATTTTTTGAGTTATGCACTTTCGATATCAAAAATATTTCTTTTAGATTAATTTAGGCTAAAAAGGTGCTGTATGATTCTTTTCTTTTTTTCTAGAACACTATTTGTTGAACATCTATCATAAAGTTTTCAGATTTAATTTCTCATTTGGACATTTACGAAAAAATCCGATAACAAACTCAATCTCACCGAAACTTAATCTTTAATATTTCTCCAAGATGTTGTGGCTGATTTACGAGCTATTTATTCTGAAAATGAATGTACTTCGATATGATCAGTACGTATGAACGAAATATTTTTGATAAAATAATTTTTAATTTTTCTTGTCATCAGATTCGTTTTTATTACATTTAGTTTTAATTTTTCTTTTTTTTTTACAAAAGTTTAACTTCAATCTTTTGCAAAAATTTAAAAGGATTATTTTCACAAAAATAAAAAAAACAATTTTTTGTATAAAGTTAAATTTAATAAAAATGAATTTGATGGGAAGAAAAGTTAAAAAATTATTTTATCAAAAATATTTCGTTCATACGTATTGATCACATCGAAGTACATTCATTTTCAGAATAAACAGCTCGTAAATCAGCTGCAACGTCTTGCAAAGACAGATTTAAGACATTTTGCGTAATTGGTTCAAATGCTCCAACGAGAATTGAGTAAGACGCTCGAGTGTCTAAAAATGGTTATCCGTTGACACTTGAAGTGTCTAAGTTAGCGATAAATCAACCAATCAGAATTAGGTCAAAGTGTCTTATATAAGCGGACGAACCGTCGTGTCTATACACTTCATACGTTTTGATTTTTTAGAGTGTATTTGAATTATCTTTTTCGCTTAAATTTTTTTTTTGAATTAAATGATGATTAGCATTCTTGCTTAATTATATGCAAATGACATGCATTTTTATTATGAACGAAGAACATAAAAACAAGAGTGATTAAAAATATGTAGATATAGTAACAATAAAAAAAAAAACAATATTTTTTAACAATTCTAGTTAGAATCACAAGCAAAACACAAATGACGGAATTATTGGAGTCCTGTTTCTAGTGAATATTCTGTCGGAACATAATTCGTTCTGAACGTAATAAAAAGTTGACCGATTATTTCACCTGTTAATGTCAACCAAGTATCCACCCATCACCAAAAATAATATACGAAGTTATCGAACACAGATGGCCGTACATCTGCTCGAATCAACACTAGCAAAACCATAACAGACCGTCGTACCAATAAACTTCAACCCATGTCATCAACGTACACATTGAACGTTTTTATATTCTTTTATTTCACTTGTAACAACTTTATCATAGAAATTAAAAAAAACATACCAACACACTCCCTAGTTGTTCCTCAGATAGGACTCCGCTACTAAACCACTTCAATAAATATTTTTGAACATCACTAGCTGCTGTATATCTTGATATTATCTGTAACAGAGCGCACATTTTCCTCGATGGTGTTGTTGGTGGTATTACAGCTAATATGATATTAATTTTTTCTAGCATAGGACAGGACTTTTAAAACAGTTGAAGTCATACTTCTAAACATCTTTAGCTGCTGCACATTTTCACCCCACTTTTAAGTTAACCCAAATTTTTCTTAGCAGCGTTGGTAGTGATACTAATACTAACATTTTTTTTCATTTGTGCTAATGTCTCACGGGGTGTTCCAACCTGTTGAATACGTAATTTTGAACGTCTCTTGCTCCTGCACATTATGATATCCTTCTTAACTTAGCACAAATTTTCCCTGATGGTGTCAGTGATGGTTTTACTACTAACATGATCCTAATTTTTTATAGCATAGGACGGACGTTTTCAAACAGTTAAAGACATATTTATGAACATCTCTGCATGATATCCATTTTCATATGATTTCTAAGCTAGCACAAATTTTTCCTAATGATGTTGCTGGTGGTAGTAATACTAACACTATTTTAATTTCTGCTAATGTTTGACGCGGCTTTTCAGCTAACTAAATACATATTTGTGAACCTCTCCGGCTGCTGTACATCGTCATATCATTTTAAAGCTAGCACAAATTCTTTCTAATGGTGTTGGTGGTAGTACTAATACTAACATTTTTTTCCTTTCTACTCATGTGTGACGAGGTTTCAGAATTGGTTAAGTACATATTTTTGAGCATCTCTACTTGCTATACATCATCATACTGTTTATAAGTTAGCACAAATTTTCCCTGATGGTGTTGGTGGTGGTATTATCTTTCGGATGGTCTTAATTTTTTCCACATACGACGGCGTGTTTGAAACAGTTGAAAACATATTTCAGAGCATCTCTAGCTGCTACACATCTTCATATGATTTTTAAGTTAGCACAAATTTTTCTTCGTACTGTTGGCGATGGTATTAATAATAACATTTTTTTAATTTGTGCTAGTGCTAGACGGGGCTTTTCAGCTAGTTGAATACATTTTTCAGAACATCTCTGGCTGCTGTACATCGTCATACCATTTATAAGTTAGCACAAATTTTCCCTGATGGTGTTGGTGATGGTATTACTATTAACATGATCTTAATCTTTTGTGGCATAGGACGGGCTTTTTGACCTAGTCGAATATATATTCCAGAACATCTCCGACTTTTGCACATCGTCATACCATTTATAAGTTAGCACAAATTTTCTCTGATGATGTTGCTGGTGGTATTACTATTAATATGATCTTAATTTTTTGTGGCATAGGACAGAGTTTTTGAAACAGTTGAAAACATATTTCTGAGTATCTCTAGCTGCTGCACATCTTGATATGATTTTTCAGTTAGCACAAATTTTCCTTAGTAGTGTTGGTGATGGTATTAATATTAACATTGTTTTCATTTGTGCTAATGTTGGACGGGGCTTTTGACCTAGATGAATACATATTCTTGAACATCTCCATTTGATGTAAATTGTGATATCATTTTTAAGTTAGCACAAATTTTTCCAAATGGTGTTGGTGGTGGTATTACTATTACCCATGTCGATCGTTCCGGTCACCGGATACTGCAGGAACCGGCAGGAAAGACGCGGAAAAATCGCCGGTTCCTGCAGGAAAACACCGGAAATCAACGGAACATGGAAGCAGTATTCCGGCCGGAAATTTTTCGGACTTTTCCGGCCGGTTCCTGCCGGAAAGAACAGGAATTAGCTGGAATTCACCGGAAAAAAATCCGAAAAATTTCCGGCCGGAATACTGCTTCCATATTCCGTTGATTTCCGGTGTTTTCCTGCAGGAACCGGCCCGTACTTCTCGACCTGGGTAATAGGATCTTAATTTTGTGCGGCATAGGACGGGGTTTTTGAAACAGTTGAAAACATATTTCTGAACATCTGTATCTGCTGCACATCTTCATACGACTTTTAAGTCAGCACAAATTTTCCTTAGTAGTGTTGGTGATGGTATTAATATTAATATTGTTTTAATTTGTGCTAGTGCTAGACGGAGCTTTTGACCTGGCTGATTACATATTCTTGGGCATCTCCGGCTGATGCACATTGTGATATCATTTTTAAGTTAGCACAAATTTTCCCTGATGGTGTTGGTGGTGGATTACCTTTAACATGATCTTAACTTTTTATAGCATAGCACGGAGTTTTTGAAACAGTTGAAAACATATTTCTGTACATCTGTACCTGCTGCACATCTTCATATGGTTCCCAGGGTAGCGCAAATTTTTCCCGATGATAGTGATGGTGGTATTAATAATAACACTGTTTTAATTTGTGCTAGTATTAGACGGTGCTTTTGACGTAGTTGAATATATATTCCAGAATATCTCCGACTGTTGTACATCGTCATACCATTTATAAGTTAGCACAAATTTTCCCTGATGGTGTTGATGATCGTACTAATAGTAACATTTTTTTCATTTGTACTCATGTGTGACGATGTTTTCGAATTAGTTGAGTACATATTTTTGAACATCTCTACATGCTGTACATCGTCATACCATTTATAAGTTAGCACAAATTTTCCCTGATGGTGTTGGTGGTGGTATTACTATTAACATGATGTCATGTGTTTGGGGCATAGGACGGGATTTTTGAAATAGTTGAAAACATATTTCTGAGCATCTTTAGCTGCTGCACATCTTGATATGTTTTTTAAGGTAGCACAAATTTTCCTCAGTTGTGTTGGTGGTAGTATTAATATTAACATTGTTTTCATTTGTGCTAATGTTGGACGGGGCTTTTGACCGAGATGAGTAAATATTCTTGAACATCTTCGAATGATATACATTGTGATAGCATTTTTAAGTTAGCAGAAATTTTCTCCGATGATGTTGGTGGTGGCATTACTATTAATATGATCTTAATTTTTTGTGGCATAGGAGGGGGTTTTGAAACAGTTGAAAACATAGTTCTGAACATCTCTAGCGGCTGTACATCTTCACATGATTTGGTAGTTCGCATAGATATGGTGATAGTGGTTTTGGTGATATGATTAGTAATATTATCTTGTTCTTGGGTCATATGTTTTTTTCTATATTGACGGTCGCTAGGGAAAATTATTGGTATTGTATGGATTGTTTTAGGTATTTTACGCGAGGAATAGTATGTGGCTGTTGTCTGCTATCTTAATCGTAGCTACTTTCAATGCAGGTTTGCTGTTTATAATTAATATTTCAATGTTAATATAATATTCAATTCATATAGTAATTGGTTGTAAACATTCGCATTCTGCAGCTCTCTCTCAAATTCAATCTGTTGGCATTGGAATTTTATCATCAGGTGGTTGCAGTAATTGTAATAATCCAAAATGTACATCACTTGATCAAGTGAATTGCAATGCAATTCGTTGTTTGAGAACACTGAAAACATCTTCAGGTTGTCCTATCACAGTTACTGGAGGCACAGTAAGATAATATCATCAATAAATATTTTCTATTATTCGATCATTGGTTTTTTTTTGTTTTGAATTAATAGGAAACTGGTCATGCTAGTGGAACACATTCACATTGGAATGGATATAAAATTGATATTTCACTCAATTCATGTATCGATTCATATATTACAAAACAATTTGCTTACATTGGTAAACGAGGTGATGGTGCTACTCAATATAAAGCATCAAGTGGCAATGTTTATGCTAAAGAAGGCAATCATTGGGATATTACATTCACTGCTCAATGTTAAACATTTTCTTTTTCTTGATAACTAAAATGAAATGTATTGTATTGAAGTCATCTTTCTTATAATACATTCGATATAAATATTAAAAGAGATAATAACTATTGATGAAATCAATACAAGAAATTAATATTGAAATATTAAATATTAAAGATTAATGTTTTCAAGAGAAGAAATTATTCATACTTATGTTTGTTGTATTTTTTAAGAATATTGTAGAACGACTATTTTGACAAAACACAGTTCTTATTAGTGACGTAACCAGAGAGAGGACTCAGCTCGCTCTAGAAATATTTGAGTCCTCCTAGAAAATTTGAAAGCTCCATGGACACTGATGTGAAACCCCTTACGAGATGCTTAGTAATCGTACAGTTTTTTTCCTGGTTACATCACTAATTCATAAAGAAGGTATCATTGTTTGCACTTTTGGCAAAAATAAAATCTTACAGGTGAAATGGACAATAAATGTCAAACAAATCTAGACGACTCTTAAGCATTTGTAATAAAAAGAATAGAAAATGCAAATTATTTTGCATAGTTGAGATGTTAGACAAAGAAATCAAACTAATTCAATTGTTTTTTTTTTTCGTCATTTCTATTGATGAATTTTCAATTTCATTTCAATCGAAACATATCGAATTCCGAGAAGAAAAAAAAAATCTTTTTCTTATTACAACCAAAAAATACAGTCAATAGAACACAATGTACATCGAGTTTATGGTGAAGACTGTTGTTTTCTTCTTAGTTATAACTATTGTTAACAGTTCTCACTTTTTGGGTGGCACTATCAATTGGTGTATAGAGAATTCGTCAACTAATAGTACATGGGTAGCTATACTTATTACTCAAACATATTCTTGGACATATACTCCTGAAAAATATGATCATGGTGAAATTGCTGCACATCAAGTAGTAGCTGGTACAGGAGGAATACTAACTTGTTCACCTAGTTGTCCAACTGGTTTTGGAAGTGTGTCTACTACACCTTATTGTACTGATGTTTCCTCACTCAATGGAATCGCAGTTGGACAACGTTCAGATGTAGTTGTAATACCAGAAGGCAGTGATTTTTCAGTGATTTATGCAAGTAGTGCATGGGGTAGTCTAACGTTAGGCGGAGCTGGTTGGTCTATTTCATCGCATATTAAGCTAGTAAAAAAGATCCGATAATGGCATGTTTAACAATGCTCCAGTAGCCACTGTCATGTCTCCAATCATTATTCAACAGAACAAAACGACACTGATTACTATCTCAGTCAGCGATGCTGATGGAGATATTGTTCGATGTCGTTGGGCTACTAGTTCGAATGGTGTTGATGAATGTGGTTCCGTATGTCCACCACATTCATTACCAGCCAATACAGTGATTTATTCAAACTGTACTATTGAAGTTATTGGTACAATTGCTGGTAGTCGATATGCTATAGCAATTATGGTCAGTTTTGTTCTAGCTTGAAAAAAAAATCTAGTATTTTATTTTTCTCTTATCTAAGCAGAGGATTTCATCAATTCAACTAGTACAACACCATTAAGTTCAGTACCTGTTCAATTTCTTCTTGAAGTCGTTACTCCATCATCATGTTCTATTCTACCTGAAGTGTCGCTTACTGGAAAATCATGTACACCAATTAAGGTTAATGAAACATTTACATCCCAATTACTTGGTATAAATCATTGTGGAGAAAATGTTACTATTATTGACATATCTACATTGTCTTTTTCTGGAATGATTCAAGAATCTCTTGCCAAATTAAGTTCTCTCATTTATTATAAAAATATAACTTGGACACCAACTATTTATCAACTTGGCTATCAAGTTATGTGTGCAATGGGTTTGAACAGGTTTTTATCATAGATTGTGTTAAATTTTTTAACTTTAATCATCTTTGTTTCATATAGTCAACATGTACAATCATTGCAACATTGTTTCACGTTTTATGTAACAGAAAATGGTACGGATACATGTCCTGGAGTTATAGACCATAGCACAACGACGATCTCATCAATATCAACATCAACAACATTAATGACAACGACAAACACATCAACATCAACCCAAATACTAACATGTTTGTAAAAAACAAAATGTTCGTTTTAATTCTATATAAAATCTATTGTTATTATATTTTTAGCTAGTTGTATCAATTGGTTATTGGTTGCAAGTCTTGCTGCTTTGGCTCTTCGGACTACGGCCTGTAATTGTTGTTTACTTTGCCATTGGTATAAGTATGTTAAGCAAAAATGAAAAAATTCATCAATCTATCAATTTATTTTGCAGAGGCTATAAAAATAAACGACAACAGAAATTGGACAAATACGATTCATCTAAAACCTCTATGTCTTTAATATCTATATCAAAGACTAGTTTTACTGTGATGCCTATCGATACTGTCTATTCTATTTCGAATGAGAATATGCATAAATCAAATATTGATGAAACACGTTTGAATCATACAAAAGATAAAGATTTTTTGTTTTACTAAGCTTTATACGAACTATTATTCATTCAAAGTTGACAATCATATATCATGAAAGATTATGTCCAAATTTCATTATCCAAACAAAAATCTATTTATAACATCATTTAATGAATTAAATTCATCTATGAAACCATTAAATCTTGATCAAAATCTGACAATGGTAAGTTCGAATAGTGTTCTGTCATAAATAGATACTAGTAAAGTATATGTAAATACTATAACAACGTTATTCATTCTAGATTGAAAACATAAATTTATCATCAACATTAAAACAAGTCAATACAAAACCTAACATTAATATACGATCATGGAATGGTGTTCGTATCAAACGCATACGAAAAATAGACAATAAAATGTAACAACAACTAACATTTTTAACCATTTAAAATCGTAAACAAAAGAATTTCAAAAACCTAAGTTTATTTATAAAGACTCGTCTTCGACGAATATCATTATCAAATATATACTCATGAGGGAACATATTTGAGGGTCTTCCTGAGACTAAGTTTAAAACCATTCTATTCGGCACAGACTTCGATGTATATGTCAAATATCAATGTCTTAGCTGCCCTTGTTTAGGTCTGAAAAAAAAATGAGACAATCAAACCTGTTCATTATTATGTCCTTTCCTTGTGTTATACCTGTATTACTTTTTCACTTATATAAGATTGGCAACTACGATCAATCTTTTTCATAGAAGAGCTGTCCAAGCCAGCAGAATTCGATATCAAAGAGCCGTTTATCTGTTACGAATGATGATATCACATGTATGTTTTCCAACGCTCATTCTTGTTTTGACTCTACATGGTCACCAGAAACGTTTCGAATGCTCATCGTCACAAACAGCTATATCGTTCCGCGTCAGACAAAATGGATTGTAAACAAGCATCCATTTACGGCATACTTAACATGTAATGGAAGCCGTCTTACGCCACTCTATATGAACATAATATGGATCGTAATACTGTATAAACTTCATACAGTGAAATATGATGACTCAGAAACAATGTGAAAAACCGGGGAGCTTTTGATCACGCAATATTGATTGATTCCATTTCAAGTTAATGAAATATCAACGCATCTAATTTTCTTTTACTTTTCCTATAAAGAGAAAGCGTAGTCACTTCCACTAGGTGGCATGCACAAAAATAACAATTACTGATACTTGACCAGCAAGCATAGACGTCACAATGCTACTCATGATACATAATTGCCTTTTTCATGACCAGTTGTGCTCATTTCCGCAAACTTTACTATAAAAAAAAATTAATTAGACTTACCAAACTTCTCCAACTGAAAAATGACACAGGTATAAAACAAGGAAAGGACTAATAATGAACAACTTTGATTCTCTCATTTTTTTCCGATCTAAACGAGGGCAACTAAGACATTGATATTTGCGATATACATCAAGGTCTCTACCGAACAGAACAGTCTTAAACTGCTTCTAAGCGAAACACTCAAATATGACCCATCGTTAGACGATGAAAACTTGCTATGCAAAAAATGGCCACATCTTAGAATATTTCAAAGTCTTTCTTCAATAACTGGAAAAACTTTTTAGAATATTCTAAATAACACACAAACACGATGACTTGTTACACCAGTCTCCATTTAATGAACATAAAAATGCATGAACTAATCAAGTACTAATTTTCAGAAATAATCGATAACAATATTTCTCAGTTTATTCAGCTACATAATATAGCATTGAGATCTGCCACGAAATGTATAAAACAGATGATCATAGCTCTCATAATCTGTCTTATCCTTGAAAGACAGGTCTATAACCTTTTTATTCCAAATTCTAATGTATAAAATGGCCACTGTAGAACAAAAAAAACCTAACGATATTTGAATTTCGGATATGATATTTATTTAAGCCAATTGAAAACTAGATGAAATCTGATAAACACAACTACTTGCTACTTTTAGTTATTAATTATCCGAGCAGTGAGGATGCCTAGCCTTCTTTACAGCCTCTTGGTAGAGTTTGATAAAAACTGTGTTTTAAGAAAAAAGTCAACTAAAATAACCATCTGTAAGCAATAAAAAACAAAAGGTATCGTCACTCAATGATTGGCATTTGGAAAAGGACTCATTGTAGGTGGTCTGATGGGAAAACTGTCAAAGACTTGAATGTAAAATAATTTCTAACTTTAAATGTCTTATCTTCATTATCTTAGGCGTCTTTTTCATCTCAGACCAAAATATGATCAATCTTTAATTCTTCGAAACGTAGTTTATTTTTCTAGTTCTGATGCACATGTTAATCATAAATTGAACATTTTTTTGCTTTTTTCTAAGATGAATTTATCTCAACGAGCATCAAATGAATAACAAGAAACAACTAAACCAAATATTCATATTATTGTTCATATTCATGGTGGTGGTTGGGTTCGTGGTAGTCATACAAACAAATGGCATGGTAGTTTAACAATAGGTCGAACATGTGCTCGTGAAGGTTTTGTTAGTATTATTGTATCTTATCGTTTAGCACGTATATCTCTTCTATCATTTCTTGCTTGGTCATTTATTTTTAGTCTTATTATTATTATTATTATTATTATTGGACTGTGTTTACTTTCATAGCAACATATAACCGATTATGTAGCATTTATGACATGTGCTTATGGTTATAATTTTTTATATAGAGTACGAGTACCAGGCAATGTTGAATATATAAGTAAACTATTTAAAAAAAGAATAATGAAATTTTGTATATATTTAGATGATGGATAATTTATGTCATATACTTATTTATATCCGTGATCATATAAATGAATAATGTCCAGATGCTGATCCAAATCAAATATTTCTCTCTGGTTATTCAGCTGGTGCACATTTAATTAGTTTACTTGTTCTTGATAAATCTCATTTACATCGTCATGAATTTCCTCTATCAATAATATGTGATGTTATAACTATAAGTGGAATTTATAGTCTAGCAAATTCAACACATGATTAATAAAAAAATATTCGTAATTTAATATTTCGTATACTTTATTCAAGTAATCTACTTTATTCGGAAGGCAAAGAAATGAACAAATATTTACCTATTGAATATATAAAACAAGATGAAGAAATACTATCATTTCTTGTTTCTTGTTATGTCAGCACGATATGATATGAGTTTAGAAGTGAATGCAAAACATTTTGTTGAAAAACTTAAAAATTATCAACATTCTGTTGATTATTTTACTGTCACTGGTACACATGGAACAATTGCAAGTAAATTTGCAAAAAATGATGCACGAAAACATTTTTTTTTACATTCATTCGTTAACATATGATATATTAAAAACATACATATAGATTTATTCACCTAATGAAATCTTTTAATTGATTGAATAATTAAAAAAGTAATATCTATCATTGTTTTTATATTCAAGATTCATCAATAAATTTTTCATAGTAAATAATAATTTTTCTTGAAGCCATACACATAGAATCTATCTTGCATTGTCAGATTTAGTCATTGAAGAGTAATGATTAAATGTATAAATATAAGATTTATTTTTTGTGAATTTGAGAAAAAGAGAAAACTACAATATGATTTATTATATTGAAAATCACAAAAGATTAAAAAAAAAATGTTGTGCCATTTTGATTTCCTTTATATATCAGTGAAGATATAATATTCTCAAGCAAGAAGTTGCTTTGTTTGACAAAATGAATTCGAGGAATGGTGACTCAATGATATAAATGCATAACAAACAGTAAATTTTGAATCGTTGTCGTTGGGTTTTACTTTTTATTATATATATATATTCCAACGAAAAATCGATCATAGAGAAAGACAAAGAATTCATCTAAAGTTGATAAAAAAAATTTCAATGTTTTTTTTTGTCTATAAATTTTAGTTATTGACTAAATGTGATGGGACAGTAGTATTTTGTGTTCTAGCTGTTGTTGATGATGCAGATGATGTTAAATAACCAGCAATTTGTCGACCAACTGAACCATCGGTTAATGCTTGTATATGTTATAATGTTTGAATAAATAAATCATGTCGTGTATCTTTAAAATCATTCAAAACAGTTGATGATTGAAGTATGCGTGATACTTGTTCATTATAAACTAATGATTCAGCCATAAATTTACATGAATCAACAAGATGTGCTTTACATGAACCAGATTTTTCAACATTATTTAATGACGTTGATTAGGTAATGTAAGAATATGTTCAATTAATTAACACCGTAATGCATCTTTTGATAAATTCATGAGATGTACCAAATGCTGGAGCACGAAATAAATCATGCAATCATTCAGCAATAAGTCTGTGAAGCTTTTATGTGGTTGTCCTTTGTGTCTTGTGCTTCCTCTTATTTTGTCTGTCTACGTGTCTTCTATCGCTCTGCTGCTATTGTTGCTACTATCTCTCTCAATCGCGTGTTATATTATATTTTTCTCTAAATATCTCTCTTTGCTTTCTTTAAAATTGTACTGACAGGATCTTCGGATCGCAGTGATAGCATAATAAATAAATAAATAAGTCCTTGAAGAAAAAACAGAAACATAAGAATTTTGAGATATTTGGGAAAAAAAAACTATTAAATAATCAAATCTTCAGTATGATCAGCTTAAGATTTTTATAGAAATATTGAGATCGAAACACATGCGAAGCTATTTATATTCCTAAGTTGTTCTTGTCAGGTACTTATTAGTTGAACATATATTCATATTTATTGCTTTTGAAATTCTTGACCAATGATTGAAATGCAATAGCGAGACATCATGAAATTTCATGCTATTCTTCATCATTGACTATAATATCACTTTTTTGAAAAGTTAATTTTATAAAAATTATCAGTTTCAATTAGTTTCTTTTTTTTTCTTGTATCGTGTAATAGCTTAGATCTATATTATTAACCAAATTCATGTCAAAGAAATGAAAATAATCATACTAATCTACGTTCAAGATAAAAAATATGTGGTTTATATATAGACTAGTAAACGACCATAACTTCTTATCGTGACTGTTTAAAACATTTGACAAAAAAAAAAAAAAAAAACTCGTCTCTTAAAATACTTTTCTTGATAAGACGCGATGAATCTTCAACAAGTACGCAGATCTCTGATCTCGTTACATTATTCTTCATTAAGGAAAATTATGCTACGTTTATTCTTTTATTTTTTGCTAAATCTTAATACATCATTATCAATCTATTGAAATCAAAGGAAGTTATTTTATATTGTTATTTCGAAAATTTTGATAAAACAATTCCGTCATTTAAAAGAAGAGAGAAAACTCATTTTATTTTTCTATCGAGATGATTACTTCTTTTTTTTTGCCTAGCTTGTTTAAATCCACTAATATTTTGTGGACATTTTATTGAAAAGTTTTGTAACCAAATATCCGATTTAAAAAGTGCAAAAAAAAAAACTTTAATGGCTGATGCAATAATAGCACCATTACTTTTATATTCTAATATTGAACAATCAATGGTAATTGTTCACACAATGATGTTTGAGCATGTAACAATTGGATAAAAGATTCTATTAACATTTCAAATTCATCGGTATGTGACATAAGAAATTGTTCTGATTGACCAAAACTAAAAACTCAAACTATTATTTTTCGACTTTTCGTAACAAGCCAATAAGCGAAACTCATTGCATGTCAAAAATAATTTAAAAATATGAAAAGAAGATGAGAGACGATGAATGCTCTACTTAGCACTAATAATTTTTTCTTCTTTTATTGAAAAAAAAAACAACACGAATGGGCACAGGAAACAAGTTACATTTGTGCCTCATCTGTTGTATGACGAGAAGAACGTGGAGGCAAGGGCGGTGCCACGCCCAGGTCAATCACGCTCGGCAGTAAACGGCCGTCCACTAACCAAATACGGCGAAAAACGGCAACTGTTTATGTTAGTCATATACAGCAGCCGTAAACGATGATTTACAGCATATTACGGCAATCGTACACAGTGTCCGTAAAAGTTCATCGTAAACTACTACCGTAACAATACGGTGACTGTATACTTTCGTCGAAAAACAATGTAAGGCGTCGTATACGTCAGCCGTTTGTGGTGGCTGTTTACAATGGTCGTATCTGATGCTTTACGGCATGCTACGGCAATTGTAAACATTGACCGTAAAGTATCGTAGGAAACGACTAGCGTGACAACACGACGACCGTATACGCTGGTATTATAAAATGTCGTAAAACACAGTGTACGTGAGCAGTATACAGTAGTCCCTTACGGCGATCGTAAACGACATTTTACGATGATTTTGCGGCCGACGTAAACAATTGTCATAAACAGCAACCGTGTACGACTTCTGTAACAATATGCCGATTGTATACGCTCATCGCATAATATCGCGACGTACCGTCTTTGTTTATTGTAATTCGTTCGATATAGAATCACTATTTGTTATTGTATTTCGTCGCAAACGATCGTTAAATGTCGGCGAATTTCTATTATTGAATATCAATAACATACTCTCCTGATGGCGTATACTAGTCGACAGCTAACAAAAGTTCCGTTTCTACAAAGTCGAGAAAGAGTCACAGGAATTCCAGCAGTGTACCTTAATCGAAAAATAGTCTTTTCTGAGTCTTTTTCCGTCTCACCTTATCCTATACATCGGGGTGCCCCTCCTGTTCACCCTCATTCGAGCTCAGTGCACATTGTGAGTAACAAGTAAGAAAAACCGATTTTCAAACACCGTTGCTTGATCTACCAAAAGTCTTCCCTTCGGTCTTCTTGAGACTCACCGTACTCTAAATATAGGGCGGCACCGCCTATCAACCCTCATGCCGCTTGGGCACAAGGCTTCAGTAACAAGTGCGAAAAATCGATTTTACAGCACTGTTACTTGGCCTTTAAAAAGTCTTCCTTTCAGTCTTTTCAGGCCTACCTTACCCTATATATATGGGTGCACAACGTGGTCGTGGTCATTTGAGTTCAGAGTCAGGTATGAGTAACAAGTATGAATAATAGATTTTTGAGGAGTATTATTTGATCAAAAAAGAGTCTTTTTAAGTCTCACCCCCTACTATATAAAGGGCTGTAACACGAGCTCGTGGTCATTTCAATTGATATTCAGGTGTGAGTAACAAGTATGCATAATAGATTTTTGAGGAGTATTATTTGATCCAAAAAGAGTCTTTTTTAGTCTTTTCAAGTCTCATCCCCTACTATATAAAGAGCTGCAACACGTGCTCGCGGTCATTTCAATTGAGATTCAGGTGTGAGTAACAAGTATGAATAATAGATTTTTGAGGAGTATTATTTGATCAAAAAAGAGTCTTTTTTTAGTCTTTTCAAGTCTCACTCCCTACTATATAAAGGGCTGCACCACGAGCTCGTGGTCATTTCAATTGAGATTCAGGTATCAGTAACAAGTATGAACAATAGATTTTTGAGGAGTATTATTTGATCAAAAAAGAATCTTTTTTAGTCTCACCCCCTACTATATAAAGAGCTGCAACACGAGCTCGTGGTCATTTCAATTGAGATTCAGGTATGTGAAACAAGTACAAACAATGGATTTTTGAGAAGTATTATTTGATCAAAAAAGAGTCTTTTTTAGTCTTTTTAAGTCTCACTCCCTACTATATAAAGGGCTGCAACACGAGCTCGTGGTCATTTCAATTGAGATTCAGGTATGAGTAACAAGTATGAACAATCGATTGTTTAGCGGATGATTTAATGGAAAGAGAGTCTTTTTAAGTCTCACGCCTACTATATAAGGGGCTGCAACAGGTGCTCGTGGTGATTTCACTTGAGAGTTACGTATGAGCGACCAGTGTGAAGAATGGATATTGAGAAGTAGTATTTGATCAAAAAGAGTTTTTTTTAGCGTTTTTGAGTCTCACCGCTACTATATAAGAAGCTGCAGTAAGGGTTAGTGGTCATTTGCATATAGTATTAGGTATGAGTAACAAGTATGAACAATGGATTTTTGAAGAGTATTATTTGATCAGAAAAGAGTTTTTGTAGTCTGTTCGAGTCTGACGCCCTACTAGATAAATGGCTGCACCACGTGCTGGTGGTCGTTTCAGTTGAGAATGACGTCGTAGCAAAAAGTATGAACAATCGAACGTTTAGCGGATGATTTGATGAAGAAAGTGTGTTTTTCCGTCTTTTTTGAGTCCCGCTTCTGTTTTTATACAGACACGCACGCCGAGGTATGTGCTGTTGAGGTGTAGAAAGAACCGCGAACAAGAACGATGAGTAACCGATTCCGGTTATTGAAGTGTAGTCGTTTGGATAGCTTTTGTGATGAGGTTTCTATATGGTCTCTGAATAAGGATCCTGCCTCATTTTCGTATATATTTAAAGAAGTGTTCTAGCATATGACCGATTTAAAAGGAAACCGCAATGCCTGAGCGTTTTGTTTTTAACGCAAAGCATTCCATTAGAGAATATCCCGAAACCCAAGCATTCACTAGAATACGATCCTGCCTTTACATGAAAAAATCATTAATGGT
Source organism: Rotaria sordida (assembly GCA_905250125.1). NCBI lineage: Eukaryota > Metazoa > Rotifera > Eurotatoria > Philodinida > Philodinidae > Rotaria > Rotaria sordida. The sequence continues at coordinate 28,019 of CAJNOL010002114.1, read as the reverse complement.
CTTTTCACATCTGCTTTCATAGTTTTCCACCTCGCAGGAAGTTCTTGGAAAAAGTCTGTGGAACCTAGAAAACGACCTTTTTTCAAGCTTTTGCGCGCTAGCAGATCTCACAAGAAAAGTCTTCACAGCACTCAAACAGAATGTTTCGTACCTATTCGCAATCTTCAGAAGAACTCCAAAGAAGTCTCGCAAGGTGCCAGACTGCTTCCCGTCGAGCCTTTTTCAACTGTTTCACACTATTAAAAGGAGTTCTCTTCGGGCCAAAAACCTCTCAAAAACTTTTCGAAACGTCTTTTTCTCTGTGCCCTCAAAAGTCTCAATGAGTCTCAAAAAGTCTCAATAAGTCTCAAAAAGTCTCAATAAGTCTCAAAAAGTCTCAATGAGTCTCAAAAAGTCTCAATGAGTCTCAATGAGTCTCAATAAGTCTCAATGAGTCTGAATAAGTCTCAATGAGTCTCAATAAGTCTCAATGAGTCTCAATAAGTCTCAAAAAGTCTCAATGAATCTCAATAAGGCTCAAAAAGTCTCAAAAAGTCTCAATGAGTCTCAATGAGTCTCAATAAGTCTCAAAAAGTCTCAGAATGGTGAATACGGCCGTACACGATCGCCGTATTACGCCGTATACGACACGGCGAAATACGGCCGTAATACGGTACTTGGAAATACGGCGGATTTACGGCCGTTTACGGCTGTTCCTGGTCGCTGTAATGCTCGTTCTGGGCACTGTATACGGCCATCGTATACGGCGATTTACGGTCTTATACGGCATTGTTACGGCCGTGAAGGTAGCGTATACGGCCTTATCAATCGTCCTTGGGGCCGTGTCCAGTTATGAATACGGCCGTACACGACCGCCGTATTATGCCGTATACGACACGGCGAAATACGGTCGGAATACGGTCCCGGGAAATACGGCGGGTTTACGGCCGTAAATGGCCGTAAATCCGCCGTATACGGCGCCGTAAACGGCCGTACACGGCCGTTTCTGGTCACCGTAATGCTCGACCTGGGACGTCATGCTTGTCGGCCTCATTGCCAGTTAACTTTGATTCAATTTCCTTGAGACGTTTTTCCATCTTTGTCACCGTCTCCAATTGCTTTTCCATCTTTGTCACCTTCTCTGTGAGCCGCTTTATTTCAGTTGTCTGCCGACGAAATTCTTGTAGTAGCAATTGAAATCGTGATGGTGGTGGTGGTGCCCAACGATTCTAAAGGAAAAAAAGAATAGACAATAGTTTATATTTTTAAAAAAAAACACAGGATTGGGGTCCTACATAAATATATCAAAGAGGAGAATCAGGTGATAATTGTCAAAACTACCCACAGAGTCAAAATTTAGAAACAAGTTTATTTTTACTTATGAAACTAACGTTGAGATTAATGCATGTCTAAGTCATTAATTAATACTAAAAGTTTAATTAAGTAAAATTAATGAATCTCAAGTATATTAAAATTTGAAAATCCTAAATTCATACGCACCATTTCTAGGTATATACTACTTTCTTTACACATTGCTCTAGTTCAAATGTTTGCACGATAAAGAAAAAATATGTGAACTGATGAATGCAAGACATGCCGGACAAAGAAAAAAAATAATTGGGTACTTCTTCAGATGAACGACACCCCCGTCTTATTGGTTACATATATAAACAGAAAAGGAAAAAAAAGATATTGGTTAATCTATTTTCATCAATGAACGCAATAGAACGAGAGATGGCGTACATTGTTGTTTAATAGATTGATCATATAGTAATTATCAAAAAAAGGAACAATCCAATTATATACTGATAGGTTTAAGTTTAGTATAATCAACGATGTCCTATTTAATATCACTTCACTATCATTTTTTCATCATTTACAATGGCTTACGCTCCATTACCTGCTCTTGATGATTTATCTAATCGTGAATGGAATGAATTAACTTCAAATCTAGAAAAAACAATTAATTTATGTCAACAATTAGGTTTATTACATGTGTATCCTACTAAACCATGTCCAAAAATGCACAACAACTGGTATTTAGGTGCTTGTTCAACAGCACTCGACGAATGCAAGTGGCGTTGTCGAACATGTAAGTCTTCTCGTTCTTTGCGAAAAGATACTTTTTTTGAAGATAGTCGACTAACATTACAACAAATATTGGATTTAATGATGTATTGGTGTCAAGGATTAGATTCTCATAAATTTATTAGAAGAAATATTCAAATATTAGGTGATGCAACTATCGTTGATTGGAAAAATTTTATGCGAGATTTATGTTTGGAATATTTTATTCGTAATTCTGTAGTTATTGGTGGGGTTAATCATGTGGTGGAAATCGACGAAAGTGCATGGACCAAACGAAAGTATCATCGAGGTCGACGGGTAGGTACTCAGTGGGTATTTGGCGGTATAGATCGAGATACTCGTGAATGTTTTGCTGTACTTGTAGGTCGTCGTGATCCACCCACATTAATACCACTGATTCATCAATTTATTTTACCTGGTACGACAATCTACAGTGATAGATGGCCTGCTTATAATTTAATTAATAATGAAATTTATGGTCCTAAACGTTATATTCGTCAAACAGTGAACCATTCTGTTAATTTCGTCGATCCAATAACAGGGGTACATACTCAAAATGTCGAAAACATGTGGATGGTAGCCAAAATTAAAAAGAAAAATCAAATGGGTCAACATCGATCATTATTAGATAAAATGCAATTTTTCTTTCATATACTCTTTCTATCATTATTGAAAATGGAAATAAGGCTTAAACATATTACATGCTAATCTATTCAGAGTATGTGTCTAAGTGTAAGAAAAAGCTCGCCTTATTTATTTACACTTACCACCCGATTTTGTTGACCGACCGCTCGTCTTGTTCCGGATCGACGCTGGAACTCATGAAAGCTGCTGCTACGTTGATGAGTCGTTTCCTGAAAATATAAGATTTATTATTTATAACTCAGTATGTTGAATTGAAGAAATTACTTGTCGTCCAGGTGAGGTCGTTAACCGACGCCACCATCTGGTGGGTAACATTGAGACCGAATGAAGGTTAGGACGCTCCCGTCTGGTGGATAACATCACCGGAGGAGGATTAGGACGCCCCCGTGTGGTGGGTAACATCGAGTACGGAGGACGATTAGGACGCCCCCGTCTGGTGGGTAACGTCGAGAACGGACGACGATTAGGATGCCCCATGTTTTCCTCACCAAGAAAACTACGACCAGATTCCATCTGATAGTATCTACCAGATCCTATTTGATAATATTCATGGTCTGATCCACCAGACATATCTAAAAAATGAATTAGAAATCAAAAAAATCATGACATTTTAAAAACAAAGTATTAATTAAAACAACTATTGATTAAGATGGAAACAGTATAAAAATATAATACTATTAAAATAAAAATAAAAATAAAACTGCTGAAAGAAGAACGCTGATGAATACGGTTTGGAAGGGATACATGTACATTGCATTAATCAATGTAGTCGTATGAAGAAAATAAATTTAATAATAATATTACAATTGTGATAAGATGTTTACTATAGAAAAAAAAAACATAAGAACGTATATTCAATTCATTATTCGTTTCGTTCCTCCACGTTGAAATCATTTTATGGAAACATAGTAAACAAATTTATCTAATTTTTTCCATTTTTCATTTGTCTATTTCTAGTCACCAATCCTAGATATCGCGTATTAGTCATTCGTTTTCGATTAATACTGAACAATGAAAATACAAGATCAATCATCACTTTTATTATTATTTCTAAAAGTCAGGAACACATTTTCAGTAAAAATCTAAATGACAAACACGTGATTTTCAGATCAAACTAGCTTCAAAGACTTTATAATGGTAAATATTAGACATAAGTAAGAAAAAATATGTTTTTCTTTCGACCAACGTATTTTGTACGACTTACAATTGATGAACATACGGTAAGTACAATAGAAAAAAAAAGAGTTTGAATAGAAAGATATTTTTGTTTTAGTATGTCGCTGTGAAACATTAATATCATTACCCAGGTGGATCGTTCCGGCCGTCGGAAACGGCGTCGTATCCGGCCTGAAACGACTATAAAACGGCGAATTACTGCAGTAATTTTGGCCTTATTTCGCCGTAATCCGTCATACCGTATTACGACCACCGTCTATCGCTAGAAAACAGCGGTCGTTTTTTTCCGGTTTTGCTTCCGTAATCTGGTATGACGGATTACGGTGCCGTTTATCGACGTTTTACATCGTTAATCGCCGTTTTATAGCCGTTTCAGGCCGTTTACGACGCCGTTTTATTGGACCTGGGTATGTCATAGTCAACGAGCAATGCTTGCAGCTATCTATTGTACAAATTGTTGGTCCTTGTCTTAATCTTAATGATTATACTACTTCTAATTTACCAAAAGAAAGTTTGTTAAAATAATATAATCAGATTGCATGAAAAAGAATTTTTTGTTTTTGATAGTTCTACAACAAGCAACAAATCTCATGATTCCTCAAAAATAATCAAACAATGTTTCAAATACGTCAAACATCATGAAACAAGATAGTGAGGTGTGAGTAATTACTTCTTGAATTAATGAGATTTTGGTTATAATCGAACATTTTGATAGTGGAAGATGAAAGAAATATCGTGTTCATGAAAAAAAGCGATGTGATCGAATCAAATGTCAAGCTACTTTTTCAACACATGAAAATGCACCATGTAATTCAAAAAGCAACAACTAAACGATGAACGAGTTTCCCTGTATTTTTTTCTATTCTGCTAAAAAACAAACAAAATCTAAAGAATAATTGTCATATGAGAGCTGGAATTCAATTGCTCAGTTTAGTTCCGAAAATAGATTGACACGTTCTAACAAGACTATAATTATTATTAGCTTCGTTAGATATCAATAGGAATGCATCGGGCATCAGTATTTCTAGTTCATTACTAATAATTAATATTTTTATTTCATTTGATTATAGCAAAAAGACTATTGATAGTTTAGAACCCTATATTGACCCTACTTATATCAGTATTAATGATGAACTGGTATTGGGGCGAGAAGAATCTTATCGAATTATAAAAAGTTCCCAAAAGAGTGAACACTCGTAGACCTTATCTTCAATGTTAGATCTATTTTATACTTTTGGGACGATAAATATTAACCAATTAAATAATAGTATTTCAACTTGAAATTTGCTTCACAGATGAGAATGATTTTTGAGAAATTAATATCTCGTGAAAAAAAAACATTTTGATACTTTTCATATCTCATTGAAACTTATCTTATGCATTAAGTTCGAAACGCAAAAGCGACCTATCACTTAAAATAGTTCTCTTGTAAATAACACAAAGATTTATCAAACATAAATATCCCAATAATTTACTTAAACAATTCTTGTACTTTTCCAAAACTTAAAATTTACTTTAATCAATGTTTCTAACAATAAGATATCAAATGTATTTTTATTCAAGACTAAAATCTCTTCAAATTCATCCGATAGAATTTCTCGTTTAAGTAATCTTCCATCAATTAATTTAAATTTAAATGATAATATTGGTTCATGTACAATAACATTAATAACATCTCCGTTACATTTTTTTTTCAATTAACAGAAAAAAATCATTTCAAACATATTTATAATAATATTAATGAAACATATCTTGAATGTATATCATGTGATCGTATGTCACGTTTAACAAATTTTTCCATTAACACATTAGACATTGCACGAAATAATCGTGATCAACGATTTTATGGTGTACAAATTATTAATCACGAATGTCAACATAAAATATTAGTTGTACTTTTTTTTTTGATTTTGGTAAATATATAACTATACAAGAATCATTTATATATGAACTTATACTGGAATGTCAAATTTATCCACTACAAGCAATAAAATGTTCATTAGTTTTAATACATTCTATGAATGAAGATTGGTCACATAAAGTAATTAATTTAATAAATCGTTTTATTGATGAAAAACGTTTTCAAACACTTTCGATTTTATTCATTAAGTATAGCAATACAAACAATCAAGTGAAAACAAAAACATTTTTCTTTTAAATTAAAAATTTTTCTTTTCTTTTTATTTTAAAGACTTGCTGATCCACTATTACCTATCATCTTATATGATATGAATACATGAATTAATTAAATAAATGAACAATTAAATGAAAAGAAACTTGCAATACCTGATCCAAATTTTATGGATTATATACGTATTGCTAATTATACAATGGATGATTTAAATGGTTATAAAAATTAATGTATTAGACAATATATTGAATCTCAACGAAGTTCCACACAACAACAAACTGATAAAACACAACCAACATCATCAGTGTCTATTGAAATAAATCCAATCGATGTTCGATATGAACAATCACAAAAACAACAAATAAATAATCCAATTATTACTGCAACAAATATTGAAGTACTTCCTCTACTGGAAGATGAAGGTTAAAAGAATAGATTAGAATTACTTCCCTTTTTTCTTTCTGGTCATCAAAGTTAAGGCTTGAAATAAAAGCGACTCTGAACTAGAGCCTGTCAAATCCAAAAAATATCAGGCCTTTCTGACGAAGACTCACAAAGGTTTCTAGTTTTGTTAAGTTTTAACTACATTTTTTACCCTTATTTGATTAATATACTTTCAAACTAAAAATTTTATGTGATTTGAATTTTTTTTTCTTGATTTGATATAGAAAATTTGCCATATTGTTCACCTGGTCGTTAAACTCGAACTACGACAATGGCATGCTGTTAACGTAACACATGTAAAAACAGCGGGTGTATTTTATATTCAATATCCATTTGGTATTGTTACTTCATTTGATCAAGACAATGAACGTATGTATTTTTTTATTGACTGCAAATATCTACCAAACGAATATGAGAGAGATTAAGATTTGAGAATTTCTAAAAGCTAATTCCTTAATGAGTTTTATAAAATAAATTCTTGAAGTATTATTATTTTGAAAAACAAATTATTTGATTATCTATAATTCTAAACAATTTTTGTAGTTGACTGCTTTTTTCTAAGTTTTTTTTTGTTTTTGTTTTTGTTAAAGTGAAAACAAAAAGTTGAAGAACATAATATTGTTCATTCTTTTTTCTGATTGATAATAACGAGGCAAATTGGACAAAATCATTGGGTAGCTGAAACGATTTTCTATTAGAAAAACCAATTTTTAAAATTTTATGAAATGGCTATTTGAAAAATCAAAACTCTTCGAAATCGGTTTTCTGAACTGGCTGAAAATTTCATAAAAGCAACAGAAAACTGGATATGTAAAAGTTTAGTTTTTCGGAGACCCATTCTTCCGATTTGCCATAGCTATTATTTTTCCGAAAGAAATTTCAAAAATACATTTTTTTTTCAACTTTTTTTGCTTTTAGTTTTATATGAATACAAGAAAAGAAGAAGATTTTTGAGAACTCATATCGGATTGTGCATGAGTTTATTATTAGAAACTTTAAAGAAATAAAAAAGAATATTTCTTTCTGTTTTTATTTAAGGTTCAATTTGTTGATCAAGGTGACATACGTGAATTAGAAACAAATACAATGATTCAATTAGTTGAATTTGTTGATGGTGAATTTGCTTCATTTTGGAAAACGTTTCATCATTCACATAAATCATCTGAAACAACAAAACCAATTCAATCGACATCATTAATAAATCGTAATAATATATTATCAACAATAACAAATCTTCTATATTCTCAACAATCAAATATATCAGCAAAAACATTTTTACCCGTGTCAAATAATGAACCATCTGTTCGTAAACTTCAACCAGTATGACCTGGTCTTGCTAATTATGGTAGTGATGTTGACTATAGTCAAACATCATCAATAATGTCTAAATCTTCAACAATGAAAAAAAATCAAATGATGATAACTGTTGCAGTTGAGTTTAGAATTTAGTTGGGATTGCAATCAGTATTTGTTATTCATTTTTTCATTTAAACATTTTGTTAGAACATGAGTAAGAAAGTTTATTTGTTTTTCATATGTAATTTATGCTTGTTGTTCTTTGTTGAATTATCAAAAATATATGTCTATGGTCACTTTATTGATAGATAATTATAACTGACTATATTTATCGGTTTGTTGTCGACCAATATATCATTTACTTTTTTATTAATAGTCACTTGATGCTAAATAGTCTGCTATGGCTCTTTGTACGAATCGTAGTTCACTTTTTTTTCGATGATGGGAACATGGGGATATTGAAGGATTGGCTGCATCTGTATCACTACTATTTTCGTTGTTTGTATTTATTGAATGTCTCAGTTGTTCTCGATGATGGAAACATAGGGACTAGAGCTGCCAATCTGGCTTAGTACCCAGCAGATCCTTGCCCGGCAACCAGATCAGGCTAAATTTTGACATTTTAGCCTGGTCTGATCCTTCCACATAATATTTAGCCTGGTTATCGGGCCAGGATAGGCAAAAGTTGGTGGCCTAGTGGTACGTAATATTAATTTCTGCAATAGTCAACTGGAAACATGAGATGATGCCATAATTTCAACATTTTGTCCACTAACTTTCTCATTCATAACGTTTATAATGGATGAACAGTCTGTTAGAATATCAAAGAAAATTGAAATGAAAAATTATTCTTCTGATGTTCTTAGATTTTGGAAACGAAATGCTGACGAATTACTTTATTTATCGAAAGTGGCTAGATAAATTCACTCTATTCCAGCAACTACTGCTGGAATAGAAGGTCAGTTCAATATTGCACGACTTATATCGACACAGAAGAACTTCTTTAGATCCTGAATAGCTGGACGATATGCTTTGCATTCGTTCTGTTGCAAAATTGGATAGTCAAATGTAAATTTTTTCCTTGGTACTATTACTCACTCCTGTTCTATATTGCTGTGTATATTTCTCGTAACTCTTCGTTATATGCCTAATCATATGTTGTTTGTAGTATCATGACCGATTTTTTTTCTGATTATGTGAAACAATACTGACCGGATCAACAATTTTCTTTATTTCAAAACTTTCCTGTATGAAAAATATCCATGATGATTGCCTCTTTGTTTTTATTTGCAATTTTCTACAGGAACGTGTTATTGTATTACCTTCATAGACACAATTAAAGTCAATAATTGAGGTTGATATCATGCATTAATGCAAAGCTCTACAATTTAATGGATTTGAAAAATCAGAAACATCATTTGGTCTGGATTCGCCTGCAAGTCAGGACAGACTGGAAAAAAGTCACCTGCGGGCAGCTCTGGTCTTATTGTATCTTTCAAATTAGATTTTAAAAAATTTCAATGAAACATGGTCGATTAGTTAAATGCTTCAAACACTTTAAATGATTGACAAAGTCTTCTAGAATATTCTCAAACATAGTGTTTTCTCAAACACAAACAAAAAAACATAGTAATGATTTAAATTGAAGTATATAGCCTGATACCTTCATGAAAAATTCGATCGATAATACTGTTTAAAAAAAATGAATATACCTTCTATACGAATGTAAAAATATCCTAAACATCAAAATTTATTCATACCTCTTGAATTATTTTGTGATTCCTTGTTATTGAAAGTTAACATTCACTAAATCACAAAAGTGATCAATTCTTGTGAATTTTCACGTCGAAGTTTTCAAAGTTTATTTAGTTTGTTGTTTTTAGAATTACCACATTGATCTATATTTATTAATAGTCTCCATATAAATATCATCGATTTCGAATTAATTCATACTTTCAGTTACTTTTTCTAATGTTGTTCAAAGAAAACAAACTTAATTAATCAATATTTTAATATTCTTCATCTTAAGTCGGACAAATAGTAATACCACCACCAACACCATTTGGAAAAATTTGTGCTAACTTAAAAATGATATCACAATTTACATCAAATGGAGATGTTCAAGAATATGTATTCATCTAGGTCAAAAGCCCCGTCCAACATTAGCACAAATGAAAACAATGTTAATATTAATACCATCACCAACACTACTAAGGAAAATTTGTGCTAACTGAAAAATCATATCAAGATGTGCAGCAGCTAGAGATACTCAGAAATATGTTTTCAACTGTTTCAAAAACTCTGTCCTATGCCACAAAAAATTAAGATCATATTAATAGTAATACCACCAGCAACATCATCAGAGAAAATTTGTGCTAACTTATAAATGGTATGACGATGTGCAAAAGTCGGAGATGTTCTGGAATATATATTCGACTAGGTCAAAAAGCCCGTCCTATGCCACAAAAGATTAAGATCATGTTAATAGTAATACCATCACCAACACCATCAGGGAAAATTTGTGCTAACTTATAAATGGTATGACGATGTACAGCAGCCAGAGATGTTCTGAAAAATGTATTCAACTAGCTGAAAAGCCCCGTCTAGCACTAGCACAAATTAAAAAAATGTTATTATTAATACCATCGCCAACAGTACGAAGAAAAATTTGTGCTAACTTAAAAATCATATGAAGATGTGTAGCAGCTAGAGATGCTCTGAAATATGTTTTCAACTGTTTCAAACACGCCGTCGTATGTGGAAAAAATTAAGACCATGCGAAAGATAATACCACCACCAACACCATCAGGGAAAATTTGTGCTAACTTATAAACAGTATGATGATGTATAGCAAGTAGAGATGCTCAAAAATATGTACTTAACCAATTCTGAAACCTCGTCACACATGAGTAGAAAGGAAAAAAATGTTAGTATTAGTACTACCACCAACACCATTAGAAAGAATTTGTGCTAGCTTTAAAATGATATGACGATGTACAGCAGCCGGAGATGACAATGTACATCAACCAGAGATGTTAAAAAATATGTATTTATCGGGATGAAAATGCGCGTCTAACACTAGCAAAAATTAAAATAGTGTTATTATTAGTGTCACCTGGAACACTATCTGAGAAAATTTGTGCTAACTTAAAATCTATATGTGAATGTACGGTCGGCAGGGATGTTACGAAATATGTATTCAACTGTTTGAAAAGTTCCGTCGGAGGCTAGCACAAATTTAGATTATGTGGCTATTATTACCACCACCAACATCATCAGGGAGAATTTGTACTAACTGAAAAATTTTATGAATCTGTGAAGCAGCTATGAATGTTCCATAAATATGTGTCGAAGTGGTTCAATAGGCGAGTCTTTTCATAGAAAAATTCAGATGATGTTAGTATTAGTAACGTCGAAATTTGGTAGCCTAGAGTTTTGCCCATTTTGAATTGACGTTTTATGATTACGATATTAGTTGAATAGTGATCAAATACCATACACAGATAGAGAGAAAGACGCTCTATTTGTTCAAAAAAAAAAGAAAACTTTTTCAAGCTTTCTGTAAGAAAAAAAAGTACCTGTGCCATTATTTTTGGTACACTCTAAGTAGAATTTTTTGAAAATATTGTTTTTTTTTTATTGTTGCTATATCTACATATTTTTAATCACGCTTGTTTTCATGTTCTTCGTTCATAATAAAAATGCATGTCATTTGCATATAATTAAGCAAGAATGCTAATCATCATTTAATTCAAAAAAAAAATTTAAGCGAAAAAGATAATTCAAATATATCATCACCACGGCGGCCATTTCCAAAATATATTTATTTTATGCTCCTCCTTAATGGTGTTTTGCGAATATTACGATATCTATTGGTTAAAGAATCACCCAATAGAATCATTATTTTCGTTAGGCTGAATGATCGGGTTGGGCTAGCTTTCACGACGTCAAACTTGTCATATGTTCGATGTCGATCAAAGCGACATCAGCTAAGAAGTTTTCAATGGTTTATTTATTTCACCAATTGATTTTTGCTTATAAAAAATCAAGTTATCACGTATATCTAAAATACTTTTTCATTTACTATAAAAATCTTTCATAGCTTGTATTTCGAAAACATACAAAAATATTGATGTCGCTTACAGCTGACAATTTATTTCAAAATAAACCGTTATTCTCTTATTATATTTCATATTACTTTCGAAAACGATCAACATTAGAAGTAATAGATTCTTTTTTTCTATCGCTTATCACATTCGTTGTTATTATTTCGTAATTTCAAAAGAAAGAAGAACATAGAAGCAAATCGATGATTCGTTTTTTTTATCTTTTTTTTTTCAAAGCATGCTTATCAACAATAAGTGTGATTTAAATCGTAATGATTATCATTATTATCTATCTTCTTCTGTATTTATTTGTAAACTGATAGTTTATCTTATACTATAAATACTATGTGGTTTAACATGAGCATTTTTTCTTTTAAATGTCAGTATTGTTTCGTTTGTATCGTTTACCAAAATGTTACAGATCAACTGTTGTCTATATGTCAACAATAACAACAAAAACTATTGATGGTAAAGAAATTGCTAAGTAAGTTTAAATTAAATTAAAAAAAGAAAATTAAATCGTTTTTTGATTCTTTTTTTTTTTCTATTAATTAGAAATATACGTGAAAAATGTCGTTTAATGCTTGATGAACTTCGTAAACAAGAAAATAATTTTACACCAGGTTTTGCTGTTGTTCAAGTTGGTAATCGAGAAGATTCAAATGTTTATATTCGACATAAATTAAAAGCAGCCGAAGAAATTGGTATTCAAGCTCGTCTTGTTCGTCTTGATCCTTCAACAACAGAAAGACAAGTTTGTTTGTTTATTTGAAAAAAAAACAAATATTTATTAAAAACAAAAAAAAATGTTTTTTTTTTTAAAGTTAGTTCAACAAATTGAACAACTTAATGGTGATCCATCAATACATGGTATTATTGTTCAATTACCATTTGATTCTGTTCAAACAATTGATGCTAATCGTATTGCAAATACAATTTCACCAGATAAAGATATTGATGGGTAAAAATGAAAACGAAAAAGAAATTTTCATTTGAAATTAAATTTCTTATCATAATTAGATTATCAGATCTTAATGCAGGACTTTTATCACATGGAAATTTAGATAAATGTTTTGTTCCATGTACACCATATGGTTGTTTAGAATTGATTCGATCAACAGGTATGTTAATTTTTTTGTTTTATGCATGAGCGATTTCATTCATGAGTTATATGATTGTACAAAATAATGATGACTTTTAAATTTCGTTTTGTTAATTTTTATGTAACAGATGTATGTTGAAAGATCAAGGTTTTAGCTATTTGTTGATTACTCTCACAAAAAAAAAAAACTCAACTTACATTTATTTTTTTTTCTTCCTTTTCGTATCATTCGATACCTAATAAGTTAAAAGTGTTTGCTTACAAGGGAACCTCTTCAGCTGTCTTCTTTCGATTTCAATGATTTTTTTTTGTCTATAGATAATACATTGTGTTCTAATAAAAACCTTAAGTTTTCGAAAGACTCGTATTTTTAAATTTTAATCTGAAACTTTATACATGTAGAGAACTCAACTAGACTAGCTTCATTAAAAAAAAAATGTTTAAAACGTCTAAATTTTTTTAAGGAAATTAGTCTAATTGAGGTGCCTATATGCACAAATTTTTTGATCAGAATTCGATAGTTTAGTCAAACCCAAATCTATATAGAATTTTTATTAGAAGACTATAGAGTATCTATAGGCAAAAAAAATCATTGAAATCGAAAGAAGGAAGTTGAAAAAAGTATTGTGTTAACAACTATTCCACATTGCATTAAGTGGAAAATTAAAGTTACTTGTGTTGAATTTGCAGCATTTAATTGTCGACCATTCAAAATAATTGATAATGTTGGTTTTAGAAATCTTGCAGAAAAAAATTTTAATGTTGGTTCATATTTATCTAAGGAGAGCTGCTAGTACACGGCTCCTTAGTTGAACAAAATAAACACTAAGAATTTGCTAACTATTTTTCAAAAGCAGAGAAATCAATGATATTTTTCTGTAGCATCTTGTAAAGTAAAATTAGAAATTTTTTTCATTAGGTGAAAAGTAACGACTATTATATCATAATTGATCAAAGAACTCTGTGATTTTTAGTTTGTACAACATGTTACGAATTGTTTACGTTAGAAGAAATTCGTTTTTTTTAGACAATTATTACGAGCATCACTGCCTTCAGTAGTAAATAAACAATACGGCTATGTTTTCTAATTTTGCTTAACTCAAAAGTTCCTTGTGCATCTCTCTACTGCTCATTCATTTCTTCCATCATACATTCTGGTGTATTTGTTCCATCGAGTTATTATTATTAAAAGACTAGTATTTCCAATGTGACACAAAAAGAATACAGAGGTTCTTACTGTTCACGCATTTCCATTTACAATATCTACACTCAGTGCGAATATGGAAATAAAAAAATCTTTTTGTAAATGTATGAGAAGTCCGAAAACTAATTCTAAATGGTACGAATCCTTCTTGAGAACAGCACAACAAAAAATTTTATAATTGAATTCTGATTGTTAAACTTTGTTTTTTTTTGATATGGGAAAAGAACACTTGTTTAAAAAAAAATCATTCTAATAGAGAATTAAAGTCAAATCGGAGATGGCCATATTCCGTTCGTTTGCTGATTTTGTTCATATAGTTTTATTAATGATCTTTATTTTCTTTTTTTGTTTTTTTGATTAGGCACACAAATTGAAGGAGCAACAGCTGTTGTTGTTGGTCGAAGTAAAATAGTTGGTACACCAATGTTTGAATTACTTAAACATAATAATGCAACTGTAACGACATGTCATTCGAAAACAAAAAATATTCCAGAGATTGTATGAAGATTTATTTTGTTGAAAAATTTAACAAAAACAAAAAATAAGAAATTTTTTGTTTAGATTAAAACAGCTGAAATTGTTGTTGCTTGTTTGGGTAAACCAAAATTCATTCAAGGTTCATGGCTTAAAGAAAAAGCTGTTGTTATTGATTGTGGTATTACATCAGTACAAGGTATTGATATATTTTTTTTTATTCAATTTCTTATTCAAGTTGACTTATTATTTTTAGTTGAAAATGGTAAAAGTCGTCTATTCGGTGATGTTGATTTCGAATCATGTCAAGGTATTGCTTCTTGCATAACTCCAGTTCCTGGTGGTGTTGGTCCAATGACTGTTGCTATGCTCATGTAATTTATTATTTTGTCAAAAGATTTCATAAATAAAAGAACTATTATTTTTTTTTTCTGTCATTAGGCTTAATACAATTACTGCTGCTCAACGTTATTTAAATTCTTATTCAACATCACAATGGAAATCTATGACATATTTACCACTTACACTTGAAACACCTGTACCATCTGATTTAGATATAGCAAAAAAACAAATTCCAAAAGATATTAAACAATTAGCACGTGAAATTCATTTACATGATAATGAACTTGAATTATATGGAACAAAAAAAGCTAAAATAAAACTTAATGTACTTGAACGTTTAAGAAATGCATCAAATGGAAAATATGTTGTTGTTTCTGGTATTACACCTACACCATTAGGTAAATGAAAATTAAATTTTAATGATTAAAAAAAAAAAAAATTTCATTTTCTCTTAGGTGAAGGAAAAAGTACAACAACAATTGGTCTTTGTCAAGCACTTGGTGCACATTTAAAAAAAAATGTTATCGGTTGTTTACGTCAACCTAGTCAAGGACCAACATTTGGTAAAACATGAGTGAAAACTAACGTTTTTTTTTTTACTCTCCAGACCATCTTGTTCATATCTAATCAATAAATTTTCTTTATTAGGTATCAAAGGTGGTGCAGCCGGTGGTGGTTATTCTCAAGTCATTCCAATGGAAGAATTCAATTTACATTTAACCGGTGATATTCATGCAATAACAGCTGCAAATAATTTATTAGCAGCTCAAATTGATGCACGAATGTTTCATGAAAATACACAAACTGATCAAGCTTTATTTAATCGTCTTGTACCAACAGTTAATGGTAAACGAACATTTTCACAAATACAACAAAAACGTATAAATAAATTAAATATTAATAAAACTGATCCAGCAACATTAACTGATGATGAAATACGAGCATTTGTACGTTTAAATATTGATCCATCAACAATAACATGGCAACGAGTTATTGATACAAATGGTAAGAATATCGAAATAAAATTGAGATATGTAAATTTATTCTTTTTTTTTTTTTTTGTTGTTATAATTTAGATCGTTTCTTACGTAAAATTACTATTGGACAAGCATCAACAGAAAAAAATTTTACACGAGAAACTAATTTTGATATAACTGTTGCAAGTGAAATAATGGCTGTTTTAGCATTAACAACTTCACTTGCTGATATACGTGAACGATTAGGTCGAATGGTTGTTGCATCTAGTCGAGATGGTGTACCTATTACAGCTGATGATCTTGGTGTTAGTGGTGCATTAGCTGTACTTATGCGTGATGCAAGTATGTTGTTTTTATTTTTTTCATTAAAAAAACAAAAAATCAAATACTTAATAAATATTATTCTAGTTAAACCAACATTAATGCAAACATTAGAAGGTACACCAATTCTTGTACATGCTGGACCATTTGCAAATATTGCTCATGGAAATTCATCAATTTTGGCTGATCAAATCGGCTTAAAACTTGTTGGATCTGAAGGATATATTGGTATGTATAGAGTCATATATACTAAAGCTATCGATATAAAATATAAATTCCTTTTTGCCCAACAAATTATTAGTAAACGAGTTTATTTCATTTATTCCATACTGTGTGGAATGAGAAAGAAACAAATATTATTCTGTGAAAAAAAAAGGAAGATCATCGTTGGTAAGAAATATTTTTAGAACAATACAACCAACGCATATCCTAACATATGGATACAATGTTCAATAGGTTTTTTTTCTAAAGAATAAAACCTAACTGAAAAAAACGAAAAATTAATTTTTCTTTTGTCAAAGCCTTTTAATTAATACTCAACAGAATTTTACCTAATATGTTACTATTTTACAAAAATCTCTTTATGCGTTACACGTATGAATATGCATTGTGTCCATTGGATTCTATGACCATAGGAACATTTTTTCTGTATAAAGAATCTTTTTACAGTCTTTTTTAATAGAGAAGTTGTTTCTCAAGACTTTTCTAACCCGAAACGGACACGTTGTTACCAAGATGGAAACAAAATATTATTCACACTTCTGAGTGAGATCTTCTAATGTGTCGAAGACTGTTTAAAAGCTTATCAGAATGTTTTTCTTTCCCTTGTATTTTATCTAAATTTGAAGATTAGTATTTCGAGAGTTTATGACACATTCGTACTAAACTGAAGAGAATAATAGTTGAGAAAAATGTACTCCGAAGGATTTGTTTGTGAGTCTTCTTTCAATCCCGTACCCTCTGTCTTTCTCTTTTTTGTTTTTCACAATCGATATTTTTCCATCCTTCCAGATATTGGAATAAAAATTAAACAAATAATTTCTCATTTGAGATGTTAATCTATTATTAAGTCTCATGATTCTAAGAAGATCCTCAAAAATTTCATTGAAAACAATTGTTTTCTTCTTGAAATATGCAAAGTTCGAAAATTCTTAATTTTCGTATGCATTTCTGAAATCTAATTGAATTTTGAATATTAAATATCTGAAGAAGACGTTAACTCTTTTATCTAAAGCTTTTATAATTTGAAGTATAACAATGAAAAATAAATATGTAATATCTAATTTTTCATTCAAGTTACTGAAGCTGGTTTTGGTTTTGATATTGGTTGCGAAAAATTTATGGACATTAAATGTCGTTATTCGGGTTTAATACCAAATTGTGTTGTACTTGTTGCAACAATGCGTGCATTAAAAGTTCATGGTGGTGGACCAAAAGTTGAAGCAGGTTCACCATTACCTCCTGAATATTTACAAGAAAATTTACCATTACTTGAACGTGGAACACAAAATTTAATTAAACAAATTGAAAATGCAGGATATTTTGGTGTACCAGTTGTAGTTGCAATCAATAGATTTAAGTAATTTTTGAAAAAAAAAAAATGAAGTTTCAAACGTATTTTTATTTCTATGTGATTTTTCGTATAGAACCGATACACAAGCAGAAATTGATTTAGTTAAACGTTTAGCAATTGAAAATGGAGCTTTTGATGCTGTTATGGCTGATCATTGGGCAAAAGGTTTTCAAAAAAGAAAATTTATAAGAATTCAATTGACATTTATTTTTATTTGACTAGGAGGAAGTGGTGCAAAAGATTTAGCTAGTGCAGTAGAAAAAGCATGTTTACAAAAACCTGATTTTAAATTTTTATATGAATTACAAGTAAATATTTTCATTAATATACATATATTTTTTTTTTAATTCTTTTATTCGTTTTTATATAGTTACCTATTGAAGAAAAAATTCGTATTATTGCAAGAAAAATTTATGGTGCTGATGATATACAACTTTCTGAAATAGCTCAAAAACGTATTAATTTATTTACACAACAAGGTTTTAATGATTTACCAATATGTATGGCTAAAACACATCTTTCACTTTCACATGATCCATCATTAAAAGGTTGTCCAAAAAATTTTATTTTACCTATACGTGATATACGTGCTAGTATTGGTGCTGGTTTTCTTTATCCATTAGTTGGTGAAATGTCAACCATTCCAGGTTTACCAACACGTCCATGTTTTTATGATATTGATATTGATCCAGTAACTGAAGAAATTTATGGACTTTTCTAATCATTATTTAAAATGTGATTTGCTTATTTTTTTTTTTTTGTTTCTGCTTTACGATAGAAATTTATTTGATTTATATTCATTAGATGATAGAAGGTGATGGGTAATAATTTCGTATTATTTTAGATAATTATTTTTTTCCAAAAAATAAAAATAAACTAACCGATCAATGATTTAATTAAAACATGTAATTGAAAGTTTGATCGTTGAAAATTATCGAAGATACCATACAGTGGCGTAACCAGGAATTTCTGAGCCATGGACCATTTCCCAGTTAAATTATTTTGCAGATTGAACAACAATAGGCAATTCAAAATCACTTGAACTATAGTTTTTGAATACTTATTAGCATCACAAACATTATGATCCCTGAAGAGAATTAAAACGGAAAATGTTATAAGTTTTTCCAATCTATTACCCCAAAAAATCAAAAGTGAAGAGCAAAAAAAAATCGTTTTTACCAATTTATTGGGCAATTGCCTAATGGCCACCTTCCTGGCTACGCCACTGATACCATATGTTTTCTTATGAAATCTAAAGAAGTTGCCAATTCTCGTTAATTGATAAATTAATTTTTAGTTTATTTGTTTGAAAAAGGAAAAATTTTCTCAAGATGACAAATACAATTGAACGAGATTTAACACAAAAATTAGAAAAAAATCATTTAGAAGCATCATCAACTGAAAAAGAAGCAGCTGATATTATAAAAGAACAAGCTAATGAAGCGTTTAAAAGTAAAAATATTTCTTTTTTTTTTTGTAATTGTAAGTATTTATATAAAATAAAATTTCTAATTAGATAGTGATTATGAAAAAGCAATTGAACTTTATACAAAAGCAATTCAAATTCATCCAGATGCTATTTTATATTCTAATCGAAGTTTTGCTTATCTTCGTCGTGGATGGTATGATTATGCATTAATAGATGCTAAAAAAGCATTGGAATATGATTTCAATCATATTAAAGTATTTCTTATATATGTATATATTTTAAACATTTATTATTTTTGTATACTAAGGCATATTATCGACGAGCATCTGCTTATATGGCATTAGGAAAATATAATTCAGCATTATGTGATTATGAATACGTTAGTTGAATTATTTTGTTTTTGAATATTTAATTTTTTATTCTGAATTAATAAAAAAAAAAAAAAAGGTAATAAAAGCTTGTCCCAATGATAAAGATGCAACAACGAAATATGAAGAATGTAAAAAAGCTGTTACACGTATTCATTTTGAAAAAGCAAATGCTGCTGATGAATCAACAGAATCTGCTGTTAATCAAATTGATCTTAGTTCAATGAGTATGTTTTAGATATATCAAAAGAAATTTAAATATTGTTAGACATGTTTTGTTTTTTATTCAGCCATAGAACCAGATTATGATGGTCCACATTTAAATGTCAATGGTCATGTTACAAAAGAATTTATGTCTGCACTTTTACCTTATTTAGAAAATCAAAAAATACTTCATAAAAAATATGCTTATCAAGTATAAATAAATCTTTTCTTTTTCTTGTTTATAAAATAAATAATAAAAATTTAATTTAGATTATTTTACAAACACTTTCATTATTAAAATCATTACCAACATTAGTTGAAATAACTGTACCTAATGTAAGTCTTATAGAGAATAGATATTCATTAATAAAATTTTCTTTCTAGAAACATAAATTTACTATTTGTGGAGATATACATGGACAATATTATGATTTATTAAATATTTTTAAATTAAATGGATTACCTTCTGAAGAAAATCTATATGTAAATTTTATTGAATAATTTACTTTGAATTTTTTTTTTTTGTATTTTTCTTTAGTTATTCAATGGTGATTTTGTTGATCGTGGTTCATTTAGTATTGAATGTATTCTTACTTTATTTAGTTTTAAATTACTTTATCCAAATCATTTTTTTCTTGCACGAGGTTAAATTGAATTTTCGTTTTGACAAAGAAATATTATTTTCTGTTTTTTTGTTTTTCATTCTAGGTAATCATGAATCAATGACAATGAATCAAATGTATGGATTTGAAGGTGAAGTCAAAGCAAAATATACTGCTCAAATGTTTCAATTATTTACTGAAGTTTTTAATTATTTACCATTAGCACATTGTATTAATAAGAAAATACTTGTAAAATTTAGAGTTTTTATTTTTCTATAGAGGAATAATTTTTTTTCTATGATTTTTAGGTAATCCATGGTGGATTATTTAGTAAAGATAATGTTACATTAAAAGATATTTGTGCTATTGATCGAGTTAGACAATCACCTGACGAAGGATTAATGGGAGAATTATTATGGAGTGATCCACAACCACATAATGGGCGATCTAAGAGTAAACGTGGCCTTGGTAAATAAAAATAAATAAGATTTGTTTTTTGATTTTGTGGAACTTACATTAAGTGTTTAGAGAGAAAGAAAGATATAGTGAATGTAAGTTTTAAGTCCAGGTTTTGCAGCTCCCACCTAATAGCAATGGATCGGAGGAAGACCAACGATCATTCAGTACGTTCTCATAGCAGTGAAAAAAGGCGCTTAACAACATTAACAACAAAAAATTCAACTTCTAGAAAAGTCTAATGCCTTCTGTGAAAAAAAAACAAGCGAATAACTATAAGGAAAGAAAAAAAAAATTCTGTTCGAAATACAGAAATAAATAAAACAGATCTTTAGAGTATAACTTTAGTCCACTAGAGAATTTTCACTTGATATATTTTGTATTAATATAATGAGACTAAAAAACACATGCAAATTTCATATTTTATCTGCGAAAGAAAGCTGCTCTGACAAGTTTTTCACATATATTTTGTTTTAGGTATTCAATTTGGACCTGATGTGACTGAACGTTTTCTTAAATTAAACAATTTAGAATATATTGTTCGTAGTCATGAAGTTAAACAACAAGGTTATGATATGGCTCATAATAGTAATAAGAAATCTTTAGTAATAATCTATTTAAATATATTTTTATTTACTTTAGAAAAATGTATCACTGTATTTTCGGCACCAAGGTATTGTGATACAATGACGAATAAAGGTGCTTTTTTAACAATAACTGGCGATGATATAACTCCTAAATTTACATCCTATGCAGCTGTACCTCATCCAGCAGCACGACCAATGACGTATGCTAATTAATCATCATTGTTTGGTTTAATATAGCGTAGCATTGATAATAAATATTTACTTTTAATCCAGAATATTTTGTATTATTCCGGTGATTCATGTCTCCTGTTCTATATTTTTTTAACTTAACTTTTTTGAATTTCGTTGTTATATATTTGCTTTTTGTGTTGCTAATCTTCATTGTCGAAATTTTGTACTGCTCTGATCTCACTTTAGGTATGTTTCCCAGTTTTCGTTAGCTCTTACATTCCATTAATATACAAAATTTTTCTAATGCAGAAAATAAATAAAAATATGTGAACGATAATGGTACTAATATTTCTATTTTTTTGGCAAACGGTAAATCTCATTTGCTATGACGAATGTTTATAAAGTAATTGAAAACAGAAAAAATTGAACCATTTATTCATGTATGTTTTTTTTAATCCTCAAGTTATTCCATGATAAGTTTTGAATATTAGAATTTATGTAAGATCGAAAATGTTTCAATAAAAATGAACTAGAATTGAATTATCTTAAGAATGATTTTATTTAATTTTTATTAAGGATACGAGGTGTGGGATGTGAGTGAGGAGAGAACAAGACGCCAAGCTTCAGACTGATGCTAATCCGGCCCAGTTTCTATCGATTTTTTTGTCGATTTTCATTGCTTGAATATTCCAGAAGGACGACTTTGAAAACTCAAGTCGATAAAGGCCTGGTCGGTATTGAAATTCCAGCTTTTCATATTAATATAATGCTTCCCACTTTAGAATAAGCGATGTCGCACTATACTGAATGCATTGATGATGATCAAGAAAAGTTACCTACTAATCTAGAACCTAAACTCTATCAAGACTAGGAATTTTTCGTCTCCAAATTTTATGCTCACTTCTACAATGCTTGTTATCGACTGTCGGAAACCCTTGACGACCAGCAAATCTCAGATCATGTTCTGAATGCACACATAACAGAAAAAGCCGTTTTAATTTGAAATTTTTGTCTCCTGCTAGTCTTATACAACTTAAAAAAGAAACTTACATGTTAACAAAAATAAAAATAAAAATAAGTAGGCTATTTTAAAATCTAACATTTTACTCATTTAGTTTTCCTATCGGTACTAATAACTGGCGAATGGATCAGTCCTTCACTCTACTTTCAACTACGTAAAACATGATTTCGAATAACGAAAACATCAAAATTGCCACTGCTTGTGAAGTCATGCATTTATTAAGAAAAACCAGCTGAAATAAGATACAGATATTGTCATAATTAGATCACTTGTTGAAAGGTATTACATGAAAAGTTTTGAAGCCTTTTTTTCTCACGTCTTCGTATTAGTGTGTATCGCACGTTACAGACCCAATAAATGATGTTAGCATTAGAAATCTCAAGAGCTATATAAATTTCACTTAATCTCATTGTGCATTTGCATTAAGAAAGTATTTCTCGAAAGAAGTACTTTGTTAATTTATACATGAAGGGTTTGTTTTCCATTGATTGTTTGTGGATTGAGTCAAAGATTTCAACCGCCCGCTATGATCCAATTGAAAAAAATTTAATCCGTTCCAAGTCTTCAAGACATCCAACTCCAAACCAACATCTTATACATATCCACATTCATATCCAGGCTCTCAAAACGACACAATAACGAAACCAATTTTACATTTTCAACTACACATCGGTACACACACCAATATACGGCCACAGTCACAGACGTCGACACTCAAACCGTCACAAGTTGTCCCTTTGCTCAATTGCTACCAATACTCAAGCTGAAATTCGCGTCACGCACACTCCCTCCCCCCTCCCCTTGTACACGTCATACCCATTCAATCATACACTGCCAGACATCACACTTATATGCACGCACATGCACACGGCAGTTTTGCAACCGGTAGAGTTTTTTCTAGATCGGTAATAGTGTAGGGCAGATTGCATAAAGAGTATCAAGACGTCGATCATCTGTTTGTCTCGTGCTTCACAACAGATTTATCGCAAGAAATCTACCATGGTCGGACATGGACTGTAGATGTCTTAGACTTTTCGAAGACGACTAGAGTAGGAGTGACGATATGAGCGACTGCAAGGTAGAGAATTCTGTTTCTCATTTAATATATAGATACCTCTTTGCAACTGAAATCCTTTCACCAATGTCAGCATCTTGATGTCGCACAAGTGCAATGTTGTTTATTAACGCTGCAATAATATGAGAGTCGTTGTTCAAACTTCAAAGTTTGCTTTTTCTCTGTTCTTTATTTGCGACATAGAAGGAATATGCTAACAGAAGCCTTTTTTGTATCGTGAAGCGAAATGCAATTAGCTCTCTGTTCATTCTATTAAAGAACGTGCACATTACCTACTGGTAAGTAAGAATTCCAACTCTTACCAAAAAAGATTCCATCGCTTCTTTTTGAAACGTAGTTGGATTTCGTATGGTCATAGATGCTAAATAGGATGTGGATGTTAGTCCTGGTATTGAAATTCTCTACTCTCACACCCAGCTTCAGATCGATATTTACCCACGCTCTCGCTGACTCATAGCCATTCCTTTGTTCTGATAGTTTGTATTTTTCACTTAATGATGCACAATAAGTTTTTGGTGGCACTCTTTCCAACAGCAATGTCCAAGGACTGAGAAATAGGAATTCCTAATTTGCAGAGGAATTGTCAGTGCAGCTATGATAATTCCTTGGGGAAATGGGAATTGACCATTATTTCCATCACAGTTTCCTCATTCATGAAAATCAAAATAATTTTTTTTTTGCAATAATTTTCGTATTCATACGTTAATGTGCACGAATTTCTTGATGAAAACGAGTGTAAGAGTAATAAGTACCGTGGATATTGTATTTTTTTAATTTTAGCATTCAAGGAAATGTCAGGGAGCTGAGTAGGAATTTCTATTCCTCAGTCCTTGGACACCCCTCCTTTTTTTACGATAGTGCCTCCAGAAAAGACCTAATTATCTTGAGAATGGAACAATATTTTCTCAAACAGCTTGCAAAGAAAATTCATCAAACACTTGCTCCTATAACATATATAAAAACCAACCAAATCGGTGATCATCGTTTGAGCAGCTTCCGTAGGAATCGATCGTGGCTTATGTGGAATGGCTCGTATATAGCATTCGGAAAATATACATCAGCATTATATGATTATGAACCTGTCTGTTGAATTATTTTGTTTTTGGAAAATTTTATTCTTGATCTGAACTAAAAATGTAAAAAAAAAATGTTATACTTATTCGTTTTGAAATTACTTTATTCATTTGAACTATTGATTTAAATTATTTTAAATATTTCAAATGCTGGTGAAACGATCAAGAACAAAAACTAGAGTTAACAATTGCTATCAAATAAATTTTTAATATATTTTAATCAAAAAGATAAAAAATTTCTATATTTTCAGGCAATTAATTGTTTTCTTATAAAATAAATTTACTTATTAGAAAAATCTTTTGAAAAACTTGTAAACCTTTATTGATATATTTTTTTGTGAATACAAACTTGTTAGATTTAATTTGTATGATTTTTGTTGAAATATGCCTTAAAATTGATACTTAATCCTTTTTCATCGATTCCTTCAATGTAGGTTGTGTCTGGTTAGGGATCGACTGTTTTGTTAGAGAAGATTCGTCTAGAAATATGATTTTCTATTGTCAAGAAATCTTTACTACATTATGTGATCATCAGTGGTACACTCGGATTAGGTCAGATCACGAAAAAAGCAGATCACATCGAGTCGGGTCGAGTTACAAAAAAATTTTGAGTTTTGCAGTAGATCTACAGTCTGAACATTTTGTAAATACAAAAGGCATTTGGAATATTTTTTTCATTTAAAAGTTTTGTAAGAAAGTGTAGAAGAAGAAGTTATGTATCGCACGACCTTCTCTTTATTGACATTTGGCAACGATGTATAGTAGATGCACTGTCTGTCCAATTGTGATACAAAGATAGCCGGTTATATACATAAGAAAAGAAAGACAAATAAGACAAAATTCTATCACATAATTGTATTGTCCCAACTGCGAAATATCAAGGACATATTCTTTTTTTCCAACTATGAAATGAAAGGAAGAAAAAAAGATTGTGAAATCAATTTTCTCAAGAGAAAGAGAACAGTGATCGATACTTCGATCAGATCGAGTCACAAAATTTGATCCATATCAAACACCACTAGTCATTGTGACTAAGGGATTATGCGTGCAAATGTAAATGATGAGAAGATCTACACTCACATCTACACCTTCTTCGACGAATCTCCTCTAAAAAAAATGATTGAATTCGAACCTGACATAATCTACATCATTTTTTATGCACACATAATTTATTAATGTTACAGATGAAAAAATTTTACTTATTGCTGATTATTATACATTAAACAAATAAAATAAAGTAAAGTTTTTTTTTTTCAAGTGAATACACCTGGTTCTCGTTTAATCTCATTAGTATTAAATTGTTCAACCAAATTTTGATTGACTGAAACTGTTTGTGTATTTGAAACTAAAATAATATAAAAATAATAATAATAATAATAAACATGTTCAATGGTAATTTTACCCGTATTGTTTATGCAAAGTGATTTAATAAATGGAGCAGTTAATTGCTTAGCATCATCGAAACCTTGATAACCATGTAATTCTATATTATTATACCAATCGACTATTTCATTTCGACTAATACATTGATGATTGACAAAATATTGTAATAAAAATGTCATCATTTCTCCTAAGAAGATTATTCACATATATTTAATAAATAATTAAAAAAACAAAATTTTTAATTTACTCTTATTTCCTTGAATGCTTTCATTAAAAAAGAATGCATGTATACCTAATAATACAACATAACTGGAATGACGATTTCCTACATGTTCTTTAATAGTTGATAGATGTTCATTAAGAAGAATAATTTTTTCATTGATTCCTAACTTTCTATGCCAAGCTGTAAGATACGAACAAACAAGAATAGGAAACTGGAAATGAGGACCTTGTTGCTAATTTTAAAAAAAAAATTATACTTTTAAAATATAAATTACGCTGTATTGGCTTACTTTAATATAGTTGCCAATATCAATCTTACTTTGTTCTATAGATGATATATTAGCAAACATGTCAACAAGTCGTTTAAATGAGCGATATTTTCGTAGATTTATAACATCATCTGTTGAAGAATCAGTCGAAAGCTTTCTTTTTCGAGGTAAATCGTGAATATCTTAAATATAAAACAAAATTTAATTTCAAAAATTAATGTTGTGACTCCTAGACAAAGCCTACTTGATTTTGGTATATTCATTGCAATCTGCATCAACGACGAATCTTCAGGAGGCGATTGAGAATTAATTGGTGATGGTAATATTGAGAAGTTCCATTTTAATTGTGAACTGTGTTGCTGTACTTTTTTAATTGTTCGATGAATATGATGAAGTCTTTTCATAATGGCATCCTTGTGAGATTGTATATGTACTAATTCTTGTCGAGCATCACGATCAAGTACATCAGCTAATTCTTGATGTAACATATTCAAAGATTCTTGTTGAGATTCAATGGAATCTAAATTATTTTTATACATTTGTTCCATTTTTTCTATTTGTTGTGTTCGCCATTGATTTAATGATGTTAATAAATCATTATATGTATCTTTAGTTTTATCATATTTGTCATTAATTTGTTGAAAAGTAGCTTCAAGTTCATTTGAAAGATTTTGAATACTACTAGGAATAATTTTATTATGTTCAGTTATATGTTGAAGACATAATCGACGATTACAATGTAAACAAATAGCTGATTGTAAATTTGTACATGATGAAGGTTCTTCACATGCAAAGCTTGTCATATTTATCTAAAACAAAAATCAAATGAAACATATTTTTTCTTTTTTTGGAAAATTTTCATTTAGCAACTATTTTCCCGGTATTGTCAACATTCTATATTACAGCAATAAAATCAATGATTGTAATACAGCAATTTGACCTGCCTAAATAAATGTAATATAATAAAGTATACATTGACGTATGTGAAGAGAAGAGAATACACTGTTTTTTTATTTTTTGTAAATCATTTTTTTATCGTTCTGTAGTAGCTATTGAAGACACTACACATGAAACAATAGACATTCGTACTTTTTTTTTCGCTTGATATAACAAACAGAAAAACAGACAACATTGTATGATAGGACGATAATACTATGTATACAAGAGAGAAGCATAATCAAAGTGTCATACAATAAAAAAAAAATAGAGGCGTAGAAAAATAACATAAAGTTTTATTTGTAATTTAACTTTCAGAAGGCTAATACGTGTCGTTGAAAGTAGTCCAAGCGAAGCGATTAAAT
>CAJNOL010002113.1:0-38866 GCA_905250125.1 Rotaria sordida | reverse complement strand
AATTTGATGAAAAATTGTAATCTAAAATAGTTTTGACAGTCGTTCATTTCATAATCAAGGTCGGGGAGAAAAATAATTAGTGGATGTTGTAGAGCAAGTTCTGCTCTATCGAACTGGTAACGCCACCATTCTCGTTTATTCCAACTTTCTGATCGAATTTTTCATACACTGTTCCTCTACATTGTGAATCAGTGGGCAGTATAAAAATATGTGAAAATTTTTTAGATTCCTAAGGATTCTGGCGTAGTTTTTCAAGAGGAATACAAATATATAATTGGTTTTAAAATCCGAATGAATAATCATAGACTATGATCGTTTTTTCGAAAAAAATGTGACTTGAATTGATTGAAAAAAACATAAAATGCATGAATAGTATTTGACCCGTATCTCTCTAAAAGTAGCAACCAAATATAAAAATTTTATAACCAAAATGATCAGCGCAAAAAACTATACAAAGCCTAAAAGTTTCACTGAATTTGGACGTAGTCGCTGGATCGACTGGCGACATCCCATGGAAACATCCTTTAGAATTCAGTAGTATTTTTTTTTTCATATATTATAAGATTTTACAACAACAGATTATTGAATCTCTTTTGTTTTTCTCTACAAAAACAAAATCTTTATAAGATCATAAAATAATATAAAAATTTATAGCTGTAAAAATTCTTATCTATCGATTTTACAAAGATAAAAAATAAGATTTATTAACTTGACAGATGTACATTGTAAGGTGAAGTCAAGTGACGATGAATTCCTATTTTCAGAAAGATTCAAATAAAACAATTTCATAAAAATTCAATTCAATACTTTGAGAAATAAATGCAGAAAATTGATTTTAATACAAAAAAAAAAAGAATATAGACATGAAACGAATATTTTGATGATGATTAGTGTAATTCAATAGTCATTTTAATTTCTCTTTAACTTCTACTTAGAACATTCCAAAAATAGTAATTTTGCTAGATAAAATTCCACAAGAAAGAATTAATCAAATATTTAAATTCGTAGTCATGCTTAATCACATATAATCGAAAATAATTTTTGACAAGAAAATTTATCTATTAGTCTGAACACTTGAAAAATACGTAGTACTTTATCTGCAGGATAGTAAAAGCATCTTGATAAATATACATTATTGGACGTTGATGTCTTGAACGCTAGCCAATGAACTTTGTCTTCTCATATCTGCCAATTTTTAAAGATCATTTGATTAATTGTTTTTAGAAAAGACACGAAATATTGACTCGAGACTAAATTACTACTTCGAACTGTAGTTGATGGAGATTGTTCGATTGCAATTTTTCTAATTCATAGACTCTGAACTGATTTATGCATGACATATCCAGAGTTTGTTAACTATGTTCAACAAAATTTGACTGATCAAAATAATTGTTAACCCTTTGGTGTGTTGGGATTTTTTTTTTGAAAAAAATGAAGTTTTATATATAAGTGAAAATAGATGTTTATTCAATCAAAAATCATTATCAAAAGTATTTTAGGGTATGATAAACTTTGAAACAATCAATTATGCAAAATCCAACATCGCATTCCTCATACTGATATCTTGAATATATATGATTGATTTTTCACAGCAAATATGACATTTCCTTTGGGCAGCTTTTTTTTGTAGCAGTTGAGAGTGCAAGTGATGGAAAATGTCTAGCAGATAAACGAAGTGGTGAATCACTTGAAGACGAAACTCTTTCGACTGTATAGAGAAGAAAAGAACAAAAGTAAAGACTGAGAGAAGAATATGAATACACCCATATATATATATAAGAGAATAGGAAAAGTACCAAGGTAGACATATTAGAATATATATGGAGAATCTCAATAAAGAATGTATGATAATATGAGGAGAAAATCCATTGTATAATATTAAATGCATTATGTGTAGATATTCCCGATGTTTTAGAAATACTGATAATTTTCTGTATCAACAAAGGAAAATTATTCTATAGGCTATTTCCATTCATTTTTGATTGATTTGGTTTTTTTTTGTTCTCAGGAATTCTCTATTTCTATCTTTCTGCTGCTGCTCAACTTCATATTCTTAAACAATTAAGTCTTATTCAAGGAAAATCTCTTGATACAATTCAAACAGTTCGTTATGCATTTGATTCTAATGAAGTATTTCGTGTACCATGGTATAAAATTGGTGGGAGTTTTATTAATTTTGAACGACCATTTGGTATTTATGCATTTTCAATTGATTCTCCTGAACATATATCAGTAAATGATATTGGTGTTGGACCATTTACAACAAATGATTATACATTAAGATTTTTTGAACATTTTAATCATGTTTATAATAATCCAATAAAAATATTTCGTAATTATGATGAATATTTTCATGCATTAATACAAACATGGTTAACACGTTTAAGATCTGATCAAGATGATTTAGCTGATTGGGGTAAAGAAACAAAAGAATATAATGATCTTTTAAAACATGGAACATATTTTCCATTACCTTATCGATCAATACCAAAACCTTTAAGAAGTGATATAACGCATAAACAATCTGAATTTAATCCTGTTTTTCCATATGCTGATCTTGTTTATGATTATTATCGTGATCCAAATTATTATCGATATGCTCGAGGATGGTTTCTAAATCAAACACAAGTTGAATCAAATCAATATATGTAATGAATTGAAATATAAAAAGAAAGAAAATAATAACTTATTTTATTTTTGTTTTCTGTTTTAAAGGTTAACATATGATATATTACCTGATCGTATGCAACGAAATTTTCTTTTACCAATGTTTGAAAAGAATCGTTGGACAGGACCTTATATATATTGTCCATTAAATTCATATGAATGGCTTGTTTCATCTATTCAACCAATTTGGGCAACAAATCATTTTAATTATAAAAATCGAGCTAGTTTTCAAAATAATCGTCGTTATAAGTAAGATTAAATAATGTAATATTTTTTTTGCTATAATAAAATTTCTTAAAGTTATGCTGGTGTTACAAATGTCGAACTTGCATATACGCAACTTGATGTTAATCAATGTCCTGGTGAACATATACGAAATGTTTATGCTAATTCAGCTGTATGTGATCGTAATGCTTTTGTAAGTATTTTTCAAAAAAATATATTTATTTGTAAATGATATATATATATATGTTCGAAGAAGAATCGTGAGTGTAAGTTTAACTCAAAGTTTTTACAGCTCTCGCCTCCTTAGGATCATACAGCCGGAGTCAAAATTCAGAGGCTAATGTATTTGTTTTCCATAGCAACCGAGGACAACAGACTTCAGGCTCGTTTCTTAGTAACGAAAAAAGGTGCTGAATGGCATTAACAACAGAACTTAGAAGAGAAGTTCTTTAACTGATAAATCATTTTTGAATCGAAACTATGTATATTATGCGAATATAAATGAGCTATGAGTGCTCTGAGAAGAGTTCTCGCTACAGCATTTTTTAAATAAATGCCGTAGTATCAGAAAAACTGATTTTTGACTTGAAATTTTGCATAGAGACATGCCTTAATGAGAACAACTTTTTTGTGAATGTTTCAGATCTTGTCGTTATTCCTATCCTAAGATACAATTATAGTAATAGCATACCATTTACATTGCTCATATAAACCGACAGATTTGATGTTCGTATTTCAGGATAGAAGCAATTAAAAGACTTACAACTTTTACAGCAAATTATTTTCATTAAGATTTATCGCTATGCAAAATTTCAAGTCGAAAATATTCGACATTCATTTAAAACATAGTGTAAAAGTGCAGTATTTCCGCAACAAGGGCATGAACTTTATGGGTAGCCGAAATTCCATCAATATGACTTTTACCATTGACAAAATTCCGAAACCTCAACTCTTTTCAAAGTATTTATAGTTCATTTGGATCTACAATAAGTCCTCCTCGAAATTTGAATGACTGGAATACATTTATGAATCTATGATATCCTATGAAAATATTGTAAGAATTTTATCTGAGAAAATACACTAAATGTATTTTAGAATAAAATATTCATCGGATGCTTAATAAATTGCTTGATCGAAACATGTTCAATAGAATGATACTTGAAATTGCTGTTCACATATTGAGCTAAATTGCGTACATACTATCCTTCAGTTTTCCTTTGAAAGAAAATAACTGATTTTCTTTTTAAAAAAAATGTAAACAAAACTTCGCGTTTACCTAGGCAATCTGTTTCACCGAACTATTGAAGATGTTAATTATCCCCAATAGAAAGTTTCCGGAGAGAAATGCAAAGCACAAAAAACAAAACATTTAGAAAGGGGAAAATTACGTTGCTTCCTCTTCTCCCTCCTCTAATCGTATGCACTCAGCAACAATAAAAGAAAAAACAAAATTTTTATTCAAAATGCAACAATAAATAAGATAGATCGTTTCCTTGTCGATCGATCATTCTTGAAAAACAAACATAGTCTACTAGAGATTTTTCACTTAACATATTTTGTATTAGTATAATGATGTTAAAGAACAGATGTAAATTCTACATTTCCGTCTTAAAGAGATTGCACCGATAACTTGTGATGATTACAGAAGTTTATTTTTATCATAAGAAAAAACACGGTCAAGATGACATAAAAATAGATCTGAATTAATGCGCTATCATTATACAAAAATATACATATGTCAACTATCTTCCTTATAATAGAAGAAAACATTTTAAATTGAGTAATACAAAAGATAAGTACAGAAAAGCTTGCTATGTAATGCTTTTTTTATCGATCTATCAATGTCATTATAAGTGCAAACATATGAGATAAAATGACAATAGAACAAAATAAAGAAAAATCTCAATACAAATCGATCGAATGTTATATTACATATTCTTTTCTTATGAATCAACAGATATATTTATCATTGCTTTTTATCATATGTAAATTCCTTCTTGAATAGAATATCTTTGAAATTTTTATAGTGCGAACCAATTGCTGGTTTTAGTTTACAAAGTGGTGGTTATCAATGTTCATGTCATCCAAATTTTCGTTATCCATCATATGTACATATACCATATCGACCTGCATTTGATAAATATTCATCAAAATCTATACCTCATTGTCAACCAATACGTCTTTTAACACAATATCCAACATGGCATGTTGAAAGATCTAAACGACATCAATATCGTCGTTCTATTTCACGACCAAATCAATTTGAAAAACTTCGTTCACTAATTTTTCATCGTCCATCAACATGTCCACCATGGTCACATATAGCTATGTTACCTGTTGAACAAAATGATGATGATAATATACGTTTTGTTAATGATTTAACACGACATATTGATCGTATTGCTCATCCATTTACATTACAAGCTATACGTCTTGCTCATTTATTTTCAAGTTATTTAGCATTATATAGACCTGATCGAGATCCAGCAAATGATGGTTTTATTGATCGTCGATCAGATCCTCCAATTAGTGAACAATGGCTTGAATCAGAAATAATGAGTATAGGTTTAACTTATACACAATTATTAGAAGTAAGTATTTATTTAAATGGTTCTGAATATGAACGACAAAATCCATTTCAACAACGAAATGAATTATACGAAGGAAAAAATGAATTTGGTTATAGAACAAGTGTTTTTCGACATATGAATTATGGTTTATCATTTATACGTTTTGATAATGATGATAATAAATATATTCTTAATCGAACATTAGATGGAAGTTATTTAAATGAAGGTGGATGGTATGATAAAGCTATGCAAATGAGAACAAATATTAAAACAACACGATATAGTATATCAATGACAATGCGAAGAGATTTATTGGGTACACAATTAATTAAATTGCCGACTTTGTTATATGATGCACCAACAACTGGTGTATGGTAAATAAATAAAAAAAATCCTTCTATTTAACTAATGAAACATAAATTTTAATATAGGTTTGGTCCTTATCATGATTGTTCATTTACAAATCCAACACCAAAAAGTATGGTTCGTTGGCGTTATTCTGTACCTATATTTAAAGAAGTAGGTCGTTTACCAATTGGTTTTGTATCAATTGTTTTTGGTTCGAATCTTCGTTGGTATGCAATAAATCCATGTGATAATACAATTGGAATTAATGCTTATAATTCATTTCAAAGTTTACATAAATGTCATCGTGAAACAACAGAATGTCAATATCAAATAATTCCAGATGAAGAAACAGGTTTTGATTTAGCTAGTTATCGATGTGTATGTAAAATTGGTTATGAATATCCATTTAATTCAATAAAAAATTATTTTGAAGGTGCTAGTATTGAACGTGAGTATACAAAAATGTTACGTGGTGAAATAAATGCTTATGAAAATATGCAATGTCGTCCAATCGATCAACAATTAGAACCTAGATATTATACGTCAGATAGTGTTCGAAATAAAATTTCTTATTGTTTTATGCTTTTTTTTTATTTTATTTGTTTTATAACAAGAAAATTTGTTCTTTTTTTTTTTTTTTGAATGAATAAACAATTTCTACTATTATGTAAGAAAACTATTTTGAAATATATTAAAATGACGGCAAGAAATCATTTAGTGTTGATTTGAATACAAAAAAAACACGGCCTGGTTTGTAAGGAAAAAGAACAGAATGAGAAGAAGAGGAAAAAAAACAGTAAGTTATATATATATTTTTTCCTTTCCTCGTCATTCAGTGCTTGCATTCTTACATCAACACTCAATGAGCTATGAAAAAGACAAATAGCAATATATACCGACATTCATAAGAAGAAGTAACTGCGCCGACGTACTTGATTTTGCGTTTCTTTCATAACCGTTACTTGTCATGTGTCGACATCATAAGATAGTTTATTTTCCTATGCATAGGCGGACTAGCGTTTTATATTGAGATGTAGCCTATAGATTGTAGTATCTTATTATTACAAAAGAAAAACATGTTTTCAACGTTGTATATGCTGCTAATAATTTTTCTAGGTATAGCAAGTGCCCCAAATTGTCCTGTACTGGGTTCCTCATGTGTCGATGTATGTGACATGATTCAAAAAATAAATAAATAAATAAATATTTTTTTTTCTTCTTTTAGATGGCTTCAGAAGAATATACTATTGATATTGTACCATTATCACCTGAACATCGTCAATCAGTTATTAATCTTCTAATGAGTTCATTTTTTATACAAGAACCACTCAATGATATGCTCAAATTTGAAATTCCTCATGAACCATTATCATGGACTGATAGTATGGTTGATATTGCACTTGCTGATCAATGTTCATTTGTTGCCGTAGATGCAGCAAATCCTCATAAAGAAATTGTTGGTGTTATACTTAATGGTATTTCAAATAGTGCAAAACAAGAAGAAATACCTGTTTTGGAGTCTGAAAAATTAAAATTTATTTTTTCATTAATGGATCAAGTAATGGAAGGTTATGATCTATTTAAATTATATAAAACTGATCGTATTTTTCATTGTGATGTTATTAATGTTGATGAAAAACAACGTGGTCAAAATTTAAGTACTCGTTTAATATCTAAATCACTTGATAAAGCTCGACAATTAGGTGTTAAAGCTGCATATGTTGTTTGTACAAGTGTATTTTCACGAAAAGCTTTTATGCGTCATGGTTTTCAAATTATTAATGAGCTTTTATATTCTAAACATGGAGATACACGTTTATTAAATATGGGTATACATGATCGATGTACTCTATTAGGAAGACAGTTGTGAATACTTTAAATTCATATCAAAATGAAAGTAAATGATTCGAATATTATTTAAAAATTTCTTTTTTTTTACATAGATGTTTTATATTATCTTTTTAAATTCAATAAATGAATCATTTAACTTTTAAATTGAATTCATAATTGATATACAATCAACTTTTTTTTTTTAAATAATCTTGATTTTGATTAGTTTATATTTATTCATATTAAATGAAATATTGTTTATATTTTGCTTTTATCAATGTATAATTGTAATTTTATGCAACGATATGAGAGAGAAATTTTCAATCAAATTCTTCTTCTTTTTTTTTCTACGTGTTCTGTATAATCAAGAAAAATTACTTCATAGAATAACAACTACCTAAAAGTATTGAATATCATCATATACTTTTTGTTTTTTGACTAGTTTGATAATGTTAAAATGAAATAGAAGAAAAAATGAAGATTACCCTTTTACTCTAAAGTCTTTCTTTTCATGTGACCTACAAATGTGTGAAACAGATGCCTATTGATGAGGTGTTTACTTTCATTTTAATGAAGTTATTAATATTCTTTTCTATTGAATATTCTCTTTTCATTCAACCATCAGAAGAAAATATGATCGTTTCATTTAATAATTTTGCCAGTCAATGAATAATAAAATCTTCGTCTAAGTGAAGATTACAGAAAAAAAAAATAAAGAAGAAATATCATTAATTTAGCTTACTGGATATATATTTATAATTTATCCTATTGTATTTCAACAATGTCAAGATTGCTTGAACTAAAGTCAACTGTCTAATTTGCTTTTTAGACCTTGATTATTAATCCAATCAAAAATAAATATGCCCTTTTTTTAAATCTATTATTTCAGATTCTCTTGTAAGACAGGTTTTTTTTTTTAGGGAAACAAAGAATTTATTTGATTAAAAATAAAAGTCATGGAAAGATTTATTGAAAAAATTTGCGTCTTTTCTTTAGAATCAAACGCTGTTTTTTTTTTCTATTCTTAAATCAATTCCATAATATGAACATAACCAATAATCAATTTATATTCTGTTTATCACAAAAATAATGTTTCATATTTCTACAATATTTCATTATCCTTTAACAAATATTTTCTTTATAAGATTTCGATAAAAAATTGTTCGTTATGACATGTGACGATAACACTAATGCCTATTTTAATGAAAAAAAAGGTGGATAGGTTTTTTTTTTGTATAACTTTTGATAGAAACCAGAGAAAAAGCTGAGGTTTTCACAGTTAGAAAGACAAAATAAAAACACATGAAATTTCATGTTACAGATTTCTTGGTCTGCCTTTGTTAATGTCTTCAATCGATTATTTTGAACACAAATCTACCTCATGAGATTATTTATAGTGAATTTTCAATGATCAGATTTGCATTCTAACCATCAATTAAGAATCTATAAGACTGTGGTACATTTTAATGTTTAGATTTAATCATTTAGGAGTTATAGGTATTCTAGTCGAAATTCTAAGTCCATTTTTCTAGCGATTATCGCATAAAAAACCACTTTTTTTTCGAAAAATTGATATAAAGAACTTGGAACAACATATTAGAAAAATCTAGGATATACGATCCGACGCGTCTTTATCTTTTTAACGATGAAAATCGTAGCTATCTGTCTTGTTTTTATCAGAAGTTGTACAAAAAAAAATAACTACCCGCTTTTTTTTATATGGGCATAAGGGTTATCGCTGCATATGTCAAAACAAACAGCTCTTATCGAAATTTGATTAAGAGGATATCAGTTGAAGAACTATAGAGCTTTGTCTTTACTCTTAGTGCATACAGAGAGAGAGAGAGAGAGTTTTTGTAAGTTTTCTATATGGTATTAAAGTGCTACTGCCACTACATTTCCATTACCCTAAGTAACTTTCTATCGAGATAAACCAATGTCAAAAGAAGAGTTACAAAAACGACTAAAAAACTTCGATGATATTAGTTTCACTCATGAATTTTCATTGAATTCAAGAAACACAGAAATTTCATTTTCATTTGCTAGTTCAACATATATCGATAATGGTTTTGAGACAATACTGTTAGAAAATGTAAAATTAATCGTTATTTGAAATAAATGCGTTTTGCTGATATTCAAACTAAAGGTTAAACAAAAATAAAATGAAGAAATTCTTGTCAATTTCAATTCGTGCGTATTTTTTTTTCTTAATCTCATTCAATTTACTCTGATGCGTTCTACTAATGAAGACTCAGAAAAAAAAGCTCAAGAATACTTTGCATGTTAATCATATAAAATTAATCTAATTTAATTAGGCAAATATTTCACATAAAAGAAATTAATGATTATTATCATTTTAAAATTGTATGACTAGTAAAAGATGCTGAAATAAAATGTTTATATGTCGATAGATTACTTTTATTGAAATGCCTGTTAATATTTTTTTCATAATTTTCAATATATAAAAGACATGTTTTTCAAAGTTAATAATTTGTATGTATCATTATGTATAGAAACGCAAGAATCAAAGATCAAAACTAATTAATTCCAATTAATCTTAATGAAAAGAATTCTATTGAGAAACTCTCTAATAACGCTAGTTTATTGCTCAAATAGATCTATTATTAGATATAGAATATAAGTTTTTCAATAAACTGAAAGATACTTCTTTATCCCATCTAAATTCCAGCAATTACCGTGTTCGAAAAACAAAAGACTTCCGTACATAAAACATAATGATTTGAACAAAAGAGTCAAATACGTCCTTTGAAAGAGTAAAATATTTTTCTAAGTCTAACCCCATGTCGCCACTTTTTTAACAACTGCGTCGCAGTTGCGCGTAACTGCGGCGCATTGATCGCAGCAAAAAAATCATATGTTCGACTACGATCGACTGCGACGCAATTACGCGTAACTGCGAATAAAATATCGCAGTTGCGCGCAGCTATGGTAAAAAATTCGTAGTTACGCGTAGCTGCGCCGCAATTTTCCGCAATTACGGGTCACAGTGCGATCGCAGTTACGCGTAACTGCGTCGCAATTCGATCGCATTCGAACACATGGGACTCAAGTTGAAACTCTTTTGTACATAAATTTTATTTGAACAAATTGAATGTTACTTGCAAATCTAGCTATCTTTCTTCTTCAAGCTTTTACTCTTTCACAGTAAAAGATTCAAGCGATTCAAACAGTTCTTTTTTAACAAACAAGACTTGACATGAATTTGATTTCTTTTTTTTTGTATTAAGAGGATGGGTATCCTTGGATTAAGATTTCGCGTCAGTTTTATCATATGTGTGTGACGATAAATGACAGAAAGAATATTAGTAGTGATGCAATTACACTTTATTCTATTCCTTCATATTATTTAATCGTATCGTTTATATACAAAGCACACGTTAATATACCGCAAATAGAGTGAGAGAGAATGAAAAGAAAGGAGATGAGATTAGGGAGAGAACAGATATGAAAGAATAATAGGGTAAAGACAACAAGGTAATAATATATATATAATATACGAGTGAATGATGATACAACATGAGAAGCACATTACGAAAGAAAGAGAATGAGGCTCAATCATGCATAGTTAAGCGCAACCCAGTGAAAAATAATCATAGAAAAAAACGGAAGGAAACGCATTCAGCAAAACATGGAAAGTTACCTTTCCCATGAAGGACGCGTTCTATAGTTTGGCGAATGCGTTCATGAATGAAAAGAATAAGTTATGCATATGAAGGAATGTATTCTTTGTCGTTCCACGTTTTTGTGGGATGGTTTCTTCTCGGTTCAAAATCGTTCTTTATCTGAAGAGAATGCTTTCTTTGACCTTCTCTCAAGAAATACTTGAAAATGGATTCTTCGAAATGATAAACGCGTTCCAGACAATTCAACGTCATTCTTAGGGAGAAAAGAATGTGTTCTCCATCGTTCTCCTAATTGTCGAATGCTTTTTTGTGAATTCAAAAATCAGTTTTGAAAATACAGGACATCTTCTCGTCCGTTTCATAGTCTACATAAAATTATCCTGTTATATTGAGAAAGAATATTGATTAGCTCCAAATGGATTCGTCAGTGTTCTCAAATATATTAAATTTTTTTCTCATTATTTTCTGCATAAAAAATGATTATCATAACTCTTAGTTCTTTTATCAACATCTGTTTTCAACGTTGAGCTTTTAGCTGCCGATATCGTGACAGTCTTATTTATAATACACTGACAAAAACAACGGAAATCGACACAAGCAATGTGCAACAATAAGAAAGATTCTAGGAAAATTCAGAGTCGTTCGACAAACAAGTATGCAACAATTCTTCTCTTTAATGAACTTAACAAGCTTTTTCCACAATTTGTATTGTATTGTTCATTGAGTTTTATTACATCTTAATGTGAAACAATTATTTCTTTTATCTAAGTAGTAAAGAGAGAATTAGTGTTCTTTCGGTTACTTTCGATATTAATCAAAAAAATCATTTTTTTCATTCGATACAGACAAATTAATGCTTCTTTAGTTTTATTTCATCTTAGTAGAGTTAGAGTTAGTTTTCCTTTATTTATATTATTCGACAAGATATAAGAAAACAAACAAATTGCAAAATATACTAATTCGTCAATCATTTTATTTTGTTTTATTCAAAAACAATAGTAAACCTTTTCACCTATACACACGGTAATTCTCAACGCAAAATATGTACAAAATTGTTCTTTTCACACTATTGATAAACATTGCAATGCGATCGAAATATTATCTCCACCTTCCATGGCAACGTGTATCAATAGTCAGGACGAAACAAAAGAAATGAATAATTTTGTACATATTTTTGCATTTTCTATCATTTTGTGTTGATAATGACGTTGTGTATAGGTGAAAAGGCTCACTATTGTTATTGAGTAAAACTAAATGAAATGATTGACGAATTAGTATACTTTGCAATTAGTTTTCTTTTGCTTTTATTCTATCGTAATAGAAGTAGTTATTTATTTTATCTAGTAGAGATAGAGTTAGTTTACCTATAGTTTTGTTCGATCTTAATACAAATAGCCATTTTTTTTCATTCAATAGAGATAAAGTTAGTGTTTCTTTAGTTTTATTTGTTTTTAATCAGAAAAATCATTTTTTTCATCTAGTGGAGACATAGATAGTTTTTCTTTAGTTTTCATTCCATCTTAATAGAAGCAGTCAGTTTTATTCCATAGAGTCTACTTATAGACAGTGACCAATAATTTCAGATTGAGTAAATAGAGAAATATTTTCTCTGTTGAATTTGTTTTAGATAAGAATGTGCTTCTTAGTTAAGGTATATAAATTTTATTGGTCGATTTAACAGTGTCCCGGTTTATCTTTGTTAAGGGTTTCTGTATAGATCTAGAAATCTAATAAATCCATTCTCACATTCTTTCCTTGAAGAATGCAACCTAGATCAGCTTTTCCTATGAGAATCCCCGAGGAGTTTCAAACGATTGACAACACCTCCAAGGAACATTTGAAAAGCTAGGCAAAAAAAAACGAGAAATCCTTGTAGATTGCCTAGGGACTACGAAGCTCCAGCTCCTAGGCAATCTACAAGCATTTCTCGTTTCTTTTGCCTAACTTTCCAAATGTTCCTTGGAGGTTTTGTCAATCACTTGGAACTCTTCGGGGATTCTCATAGGAAAAGCTGATCTTGGATCGCGTTTTTCATCATTTTAAACTGTAATAATGAAGAACGCGTTCCGCGAACGTGAAAGCCCTTTTTTTAAGAAAAGAAAACGTTTCTTAAGAGTGAGAACACATCCTTGACCGTTCGTATTTAGGAACGCATTCCACCTTTTACGTAGAATATTTTTTTTCTTAAAAAAAGGTTTCTATGAAAGTGAAACACGTTCTTTACCGTTTTTTTTGATAAATATTTTTCACTGGGAAGAGTAACGTGATTATGCAAATCATTGTCTGTTTAAAAAACAAAGTGGTCGTGCCCATTTTTCGAATAACATGACAACGGATGAAGCTAGCAAGTTGCAGTTTTCATCGATCAAAAGAGGTTGCGTTAGGACATATTTTGATATAATATTATGCAAGGTGAAATCATTACTTAACCAATCTTTTTTTGAGAACCTTTCCGAAAAATGTAAAATAATGCAATATAGTTCCAATGAAATTTTCATTCTGATATGTATATTAGATAGAGGAACTTCAACTTTATAGTTCATGATACAATGCGAATATTTATTTTCTCACAGTCTAACGTTGAGCAAATGAATTTGGCCATTTGCTTGCCAAAACAATAGAGAATTGTGTTGATTTTTAACCAAATTTTCTTACTTTTTGTCAAATTTCCATCAGAGGAACTTGCCATTTTGACAGAAAGTAAGAAAATTTGGTTAAAAATCAACGCAATCCCCTGTGATTTTGGCAAGCAAATGGCCAAATTTATTTGCTCAACGTTAGACTATGAGAAAATAAATATTCGCATTGTATCATGAACTAAAAAGTTGAAGTTCTTCTATCTAATATACATATCAGAATGAAAATTTCATTGGAACTGTATTACATTATTTTACATTTTTCGGAAAGATTCTCAAAAAAAGATTGGTTAAGTAATGATTTCACCTTGCATAATATTATATCAAAATATGCCCTAACGCAACCTCTTTCGATTGGTGAAAATTTCAACTAGCTAGCTTCATCCGTTCTCATGTTATTCGAAAAATGGTCACAACCACTTTGTTTTTAAATAGACAGTATGTTACATATTCGAAAGATATACGTGATTGAATTGAGGAACTGAACTTAATTCGATCACCTAATGGATGATGAATGGAGTTTTGATAATTGATCGAAAAAAAAAGATGTTGGCGCTATCTAAAATATGGAATCCATCGTTGATGCTGATACAAAAATATAGCTCACATCAAGAACTATCTATCCATATCATGACAACGATTTAGAACTTTTCCATCATATTCTTTTTCTATTGCCAAGAAAAACAACATTTTTGTAGTAGGTATAAAATATTTCTTGTTTAAGGAAGGTCGTAAGATTCTTTATTTCATCCTTTTAAAAAATATTTCCTAATTGTTAATGTAAAAAGTGATAGCTTCGCCTTTAAATAAGTTTTTGTTAGTTGAATTATTATCTTTCAATTCAACGAGATGATGAAAGAAATCTCCTGACAACTAAAATCCGCTTGAAGTATATCACTGTTTTGATCATAGTAGTCTTCGTTATTTCTCCACTTTGGTTAAATATGTCAATGAATGAATATCCAATTTTTCTATGACGAGTTTTGGCCAAACTCCTTTTTTTTCGAAGCTATATTACTTGTGTCGTGTAAGTGACTTATCCATTGTCTCGTCGATTAGTGTCACAATCAGTGCGCTACATGCACTCGTACGATGAATTCAACTAGCATTATATGCACTAGTCAATGGATTACAAATGTCCCTAATGATAAGCAATTGGAGGAACTATTCAAGTCTTAGAAGTCAAACTCTAGTTGGTTTCGTCCTCAACCGTAAATTGTTCTAGTTCAGATTAATATCTTAACTGAACATTTTTGATCGATTATATCCATAGTTCTTTTCTGTTTTCAACAAAAAATCAAATAAGTATTTTTACTACAGTTGATCTTGCCTTGACGAACCGTTAATCATCATCTTTAATGGCAAACGAATCCAATCTAGTAGATAGAACACATGTTCTGACGGATAACTTTTTTCGAATCATTTCAACTTACATTTGATTTATAGAATCAGCATAAATCTACGTACATTTATCTATATTTAGATTGGTGGTAGAACAATCTAAAAATATGTAGGATAAATAGATTGCTGAGCTGTGTACAAAACTTCACTTTCCTTTTTAACCTTGATAATGCATAAGAGCACCAAAAATCGACATAACATGAAAATTCTTTCCATAGACTTTTTCTTCGCTGATTTGACTCTAGACAGAAAAACTATAAGAATGGAAAAAATTAGTCTCGTAAAAATTTCCAATTCTACTACTGAATTCGTATCGCTCTAGGTCACTAGACATTTTCTCCTCAAGGGTAAATTCATATGAAATATGCTATCATTATATCGACCTACGACGTCAGTGACAAGATATTCATTTCTATATGCAGTTCCGCACACCGATTAAAAATATGTCTCCATTAGTTTTGCCAGAACTAGCGATCAAACATTGAATCAAACCATGGATCAAATGTTCATATAGATGCAACTATTAAAAGAAACTTTATGAACAATCGAGTTTAATTAACAACACATCATCCTATAGCGTGACCAAGATTTACACTTTGAACAAACTCTGAATAGACAAATTAAAAAAATCTTTAATTGATTTTGATAAAGTAAAAATAAAACTATGAAAACGATCAGGTCCATATTTTATCTTCTATGTGAATGTCTGATGCTCAAGCTCTTGAGATCAGTTAATATATTTTATTCAGACGATTTAAGTGTGACGGTTGAATACTCGAAACTTACATTTACCATCGTAATATCCGGTGCATCTCAAAGGTTTCAGGTAGTATCTAAAGATAATTCTTAAAAAGTTAATAATATCAATCAGAATTAGCTTCCAAAAACTATGCATAGTCTTTAACCTTAACTC
The DNA here is from genome assembly GCA_905250125.1 of Rotaria sordida. NCBI lineage: Eukaryota > Metazoa > Rotifera > Eurotatoria > Philodinida > Philodinidae > Rotaria > Rotaria sordida. The sequence continues at coordinate 22,632 of CAJNOL010002113.1, read as the reverse complement.
ACTCAGTTCTTATGCAATGCGTTGTTCAAAAAAACTTTTCAACAGTTCTTCAAATTCAAACTATTACTAAGCTACGACATTCTCACTCTAAATTCTATTGTAACTTTACATACACATGAGACGATTCTTATACGTAGGAAATTGATCACATGTAATCAAAGTTCATCTTTGTTAATTAAAAAAACTGAAACTTCAAATTGCATATTTTAAACGAAAATGTGCCAAATTTTTAGCTTAAAATAAACTGTGTGTTCTTAATCTTGAAAAAACTTGACCTTCCATATCGTTCAAATTTTTACATTTATCATTGTAGTATAAATTAAAGGCTGTGAGGTCTAGTTTCGAAAATTTTGAACCCGATAGACTCTAGTATAGATACCATACCACTGTAAAGTGTTATGTGAATAAATCAATGTCGAGTTCTGATACTAGAATTGAACAATTAACAGAGACATTTTTATATTTCAAATAGAAAAATATAATGTCAAAACAATGATAAAATATGATTAGTGTTCTAATTTGAAACTTCTTTTTAAAACTGTAGTATCCATACTATGTCTACAAATTTTATTCAATGGTTTCTGTAATACACTAAAATACAAATAATTGAAGAGATTTTCACGTTCTTGAAATGGTAACGATCATTCAGGAAAAAAAGAAATCTACAGTTTGATATTTTGTTTTATTTTATTTGTTTGTATTCTACGATAATTCATATTCTTTTCTTTAGATCTCTGTTCTTTTCATTCACAAATTATGTTATTCTAGGCTAGAAAAAATATGTCTAATTATAATAAACGGACACCAATATTTTCTATTAATATATCACAAAGTTTTAAAGAATATTGAAAATAACGTATGAGTACAGCTTCATTTTGGTCCACATTTTCCAAATATAAATCAAACAAAATAAATAAAATGAAAAATTTTTTTGTAAATCTCTTTCGTTCATAGATATTAAATTTTGTATATACACAGATTAAAAAAAAACATGAGTAGTAATAAAGCTTTAGCTGTTATTCAAATAATAAAAAGTATTTCGATGATTTTCATGTTTAATGTTTACAGCTTTTATTGTATCAGTTTATTTACTATTAAAATATATTAATTTATCTTCTACAATTGTTCATCATCATAAATTTGATTATTGCATTAAAGAAATATGTTATCCAATTTATGAAAAATACATGTTGAAGAATATAAAAAGAACACATGATCTTAAATAAAATTATATTTTTACTTTTTCGTGAACATAATTACTAAAATTCTATACAAAAAACAAACAAACATAATTTTCAATAGACATTCAATCACAAAATGATCAGTTTTTTTTTCGTCTAGTTTCACTAATATGCATTCAAATTTTGAAGGATATTAACGTATTAAGTATGATCATCATATTGATGTGAAGCTATCACGATGGATTTATCTAGATCCAAGAGCCTTCGCACTGGTGTTTTAGAAGTCAGATAACTTCCGTACGTGTTACCGAACGCTTTCACATAAATCCGCCGTACTAACTTCACATCGATGATCATCATCAGTACTAAAGACATGATTTTCAATTTTCGCTTTCAATTCATTATAAAACAAACAATAATAGTTAGAAATCAAACTAAAACAACATGAATCGATTTTAACATATGTTAAAAAAATCCATAAACATATGCATATGCCAATTAATCCTGCCTAAAGTATACATGAATGTCTTGAAGTTAAAATTGAACATTCAAGTATTTTATTATGTAATAACAACTATGAATAATTTTAAAAGAAAACTTGAATATAATAGTAACATCTTAATAACACTTACAAGTGATGTCTTTAGTGTTAACGACGACCGTACTTAATAAGAAAAGGTTGAAAGGTCCAAATTGATTGTAAAATTATATTAAACAGCATCATTACGATAAATTGTTTAGTACAAAAGAAAATGTTAATATATGGAATAAATTTTTTTTTTTTAGAAAAAAATTGTATTATAACAAAATGCCTTCCTCATTATCACTTCTCATATGAAAAATTATCAATAACAGCTGTGGTTTTAGGAAAAAAAATACAAAATACACAAGTAAACTAGCTGAAACTGTACAATATACAACGTTGGATTACTCTACCTATAGTCATGTACAAAAAAACAGCAATTTCAAATTCTTAAAAAAAAACCTTCTAGTGTTCGTGAATGGGCCAGCCTTAAATACTTCCCACACTCACTCTTAATTTTATACCTGATATAATGATTGAAACTAAAAAAAAAAAAAAAGAAAGGAACCAATATATGAAAAAGAGTTATAATTTTAGTCACCGTACACTTACTTGTTCTCTTTCTCCTGATCCATGACATTTATTTTTGGCTTCAAATTTTCTGTAAGTTACATAACCTTGTATTCAAGCATATTTATACTCTCTTTTTTTTTTTTGTAAAAACCAAAAAAATATTCACTGTTAGTTTAAAAACAAGAATATTTTGAAAATAAGAACATTCTACATATTTACTTAGTTTTTTACCAAATCTTTCTTTTTCAAAAACTTATATGATGTCATCATACTAATTCTACTGTAAATCATGCAGAAAAAAAAACACAACACAATAGTATGAGATTATAATCTGTTTTGTTTCTTGAAACTCGAATCACTGTTATTTATTTCTATCACTCATCACAATCAATGTTATTCCTTTTCATCTTTTACTGATTTGATTTCTACTATGATAAACTGATTATATCTATATTCTACTAATTGTGATCTTAATGATAAATCTCAATATATATATATATATGGGAATACGTAATAGTTCATAATTTTGATAGAAACCAAACTTATTCAGTCGAGAAAACATATGCACAAGTATACTTCAATAATATGATGATATAAGAGCTTGTTTGATGGACACTTAGAAAACGTTTCTCTTTCTCCTTTATCTAGTCTTTTTCATCAATGAAGAAAATCAATGTACTATCCAAAGAAAAGAAACAGAACTTGTTGGTTCAATTTTTTTTTTTTTTTTTGAGAGGAAAAAGAAAGTTAGCAAGTGCTTTTTATTTTCATGAAATAAAGTATTATTGAACTTTTATTTGTACTCGAGAGTTTAATATAATAGGTACTTAAAAATATTTCTTTCTTTTTTTTTTTTTTTACTTTTGAAATAATAAACTAAGATATTCTGTAGCATTTGCTATTTTTTCTCATGCATTCAATTCGAACTATTCAATAGAGAGTATAGTTTAATACATTTTAGACAAAAAAAAGCCTTTTTTTTATTCATATAGACTCTCAACGAAAATTGCCTCTTTTTTTCTTTGTCAGACATCAATAAAAGCTTGTCATGCACACGACTAATTAAAAAGCTTTGCCTCTCTTGGTTCATTTCTTGTTCCATAATAACAGAATTGTATATGTTTTCTTTTTCTCTCTTCTCTATACACACTCTCGCGCATATTTCTCTCTCTCTTCGAAAAGAAAGAGAGAACATGTCATACATATATATTAAGAGAGAAATTTTTTTTTCACTGTGCAAATGAACATATCTCACTGAGAAAAGAGAGAGAGAGAGGAGAGAAGAGAAGAGTCAAGAAGGGATTAAAGAGAGAAAGAACTCATCATTGATAGAAAGAAAGAAATCATTCTCTATTGTTGTGTATACGTATGTTTCTTCTGTCAAAAATCTAAGTGAATTAAATCACTTTTCGTTCTTCTTCGTGTACAGTAGTAACATTTTTACAAGATGTAAGTTGTATGTCAATATATAATGAAATTTTTCTTCTATTTTTTTTTTTTTTTTTTTACTTCCATTATAAATTGACATCAAAGCTATTATATATTCATTTTTTCTTTTATTTATTTTAGGATATAAAATTTGTATATTGAAATAGCAAACAAACAAAACAAAAAAAAAAAAAAAGAATGTTCTTTATAAAATTAATATTTTCTTTCGTATTAATTTCATTATCATTATGTTCAGCAAATCGTTGGTATCGTATGTTTAATACATATTATGATGATCCATGTATTGATCATCATAAACGTTTTCAACGATGTATACCAGATTTTATAAATGCTGCTTATCAAAAACCAGTTTATGTTTCATCAACATGTGGAAATTCACCAAAAGAATTTTGTAATTTATCACAATTAAATAAAAATCATCCAATTGATTATTTAACTGATATAAATAATCCAAATAATTTAACATGTTGGCAATCAGATTTAATTAAACAAGGTGATAATATTTCATTAATATTATCATTAAAAAAAAAATTTGAATTAACATATATTAGTCTACAATTTTGTTCACAAAATAAACCTGATTCAATGGCAATATTTAAGAGTATGGATATGGTATGTAAAAAATTTTTGAATTTTATTTCGAAAAAAAAAAAAAATTCAAATTTTGTTAATTAAGGGTTTAACATGGATACCATTACAATATTATTCAAATAATTGTGAAGATATTTTTAATAAAAGTTCAAATGGAATAATAACTCGTTCAAATGAACAAGAAGCTTTATGTATTGATACAAAATCACAATTATCAACAATAAGTAGTGAATCACGTATTGCATTTAGTACACTTGAAGGACGTCCATCAGCATATGAATTCGATACAAGTCCTGTTTTACAAGATTGGGTTACAGCAACAGATATTAAAATTATATTATTATCATCATCATTATCATCATCAAATATTGAATTAAATTCATATTCAGTAGCTGATTTTGCTGTTGGTGGTAGATGTAAATGTAATGGACATGCATCTAAATGTTTAACAAACAGGTAAAGAAAAAAAAAATTCTATTAAATTATACACACAATAATTCTTTCTATAAACAGACTTTGATTTCATATTTTTAATATATGCATTGACCGAAAGTAAAACCATTGTCATATGCAAATCGAGTCAAGAATATGTCTCGTGACTGAACAATTGTACGATTACATGATTTATATACATATACACAAAGTTTTGTACGTGACATTGTCTGTCAATCAGCTGACAGACGCATAGATTGCAAACGGAGATTTTGTCTTTTTTATCGTATTGATCTTGTTTATGATCGAAAATATTATTCTAATGATACTAACACCAAAAAAAAAAAGAACTTTTTTTTTAAGAAGATACCGACGAATATTATGTAAGAGAATTAAGCATGAGAAAATGTCCTTGAGCAACATCTTATTGTTATTTCTTTTTTGTTTTTTTATACTCATTCTTTGATAAGAGAAAATCGAATATCTTGTTTCTTATAATTAAATCGATTGACCTGTAATATCGGCAGCAGAACTAAAAATGTGTAAGTAAGATAATATGATTGACACATAAAGACAAAAAAAAAAAATAAAAGAAAAAGACGCCGCTTTCATTGATTCAATTAGATATGTCTAGAAAATATAGACAAAATTTTATGATGTGACGGTTGTTACAGTTATAAAAAATAAAAAAGAAAAGTGTCTTCTTCTTCACACTATTTTAATCAATATTATTGTGTACTCGATTTGGTCTATCCGTATATATATATATATATATCAGATGTATACACATATATGCGTGAGCCCCTAAAGGTGATAACGAGTGATGATGCATCATAACAAAGACAAAAGAAAAGAATCGATCATTTCTTGTGCGTAACGTTTACTTAAACAAATGAGATTTGTTCATCAGTACACATACATACATAGACAAATGTCACATATATATATATACAGAGACAGAAGCCAAAGTTTCAATTGTATTTATTTAGGTTAGTAGTAGCTCAAATAAATAAGCATATCTATTCAATGATAAAAGTATATTGTCAAGTGGCCTTGTTGTGCCAACAATGAACCGAAGATATATATATAGATAGTTCTTTGAGATATAAATAGAGAATGTTAATGATGTAACATTGATATATTGAAAAGTAGAGAATGGACAAGTGACAATTGAATATTCAATGAGAAGTTGAATAAGAAAAAAGGTGTGCGTATGTATATATGATGATCGATCGACATGATTGTCATCGATACTTTTGTTTCCTTATTCTCTCGTTTTCATTTTATTTTTTTCATAAATGATCAATCAAGATCAATTGTTTCTATTGTTAACGGTTTTGTCATTCACAAGAGAGAGAGAGAAAAGAAACGGAAGTTGACAAACTAATATATATCAATGAGAACTTTCAATTTTAATGCTTCCTTCTTTTTTTTTTTTAATGATCAGTCACTTGAAAAATTAGAATGACTTTTAAACCGATCATATTCCCGTTCACATCACTTGAAATTTGTTTTGATTCTATTCTTTTGACGCATACATATACATAGCAAAAAATGCAAATGATTTAAAGTGTTGATGATATGTGTGTCTATGACAACTCAAATATTCCCTAAATAAAACAAAATAAATATTTTCATTGTTCTTTTAGTGATGGTCGTTTAGTATGTGATTGTAAACATAATACAGCTGGTGATGAATGTGAACGATGTAAAGATTTTCATTATGATCGTCCATGGGCTCGTGCAACACAACGTGATGCAAATGAATGTGTTGGTAAGATGTTGTTTTATATTATCTTTTCAACATTTAAGAAATTACATATATATATATATATCATGAGTTTTTGATTATGTATTCGAAACTAAGAACATCGATTCTATGCTCTAACACGTTGTATAAAATATAAGGGCACATATACGTGTCAAAGGTTAATTCTAGTTTGTAATTGCAATAAACATTCAACAAAATGTCGTTTTAATTTGGAATTATACAAAATGAGTGGACATAAATCTGGTGGCGTTTGTCTTGATTGTCAACATAATACAGCTGGTCGATCTTGTCATTATTGTCGAGAAGGTTTTACACGTGATTTAACTCAATCAATGACAAGTATAAATGCTTGTCAAGGTAGTAAAAATAAAAATAATATTGTTCACTTTTTTTTTTCTTTTTGACAATAAATGTTGTATTCATTATTGTTATATTATGCACATCAATACACATTATTATGGACATGCATTATACAGAAGGAAAAAGAAAGCAGAATAAAAATAAGATTTTGTCCAATTTTTTATAATTCCTCTCCCTTCCGCTTCTTCCCATCCGGATGATCGCGTTTGAGTTTAGAATATTTTTGATACACATATATATGTTTTGCAGCATGCAATTGTAACAATCATTCTCAACAATGTCGTTTCAATAAAGAACTTTATCTTCTTTCGGGACGAAAATCAGGTGGAATTTGTATTCAATGCAAACATAATACAGTTGGTCGTCATTGTAGTTATTGCAAAGAAACATTTTATCGTGATCCAAATTTATCAATAACACATCCGGAAATTTGTAAAGGTAAATTAATGAGAAATAAGAAGGGGATAATGCATGAATCAATTTAAACATTATTGCTTAGACCTTCTCTTTATTGATTAGGTTTTTTTTTGCTTCTTTTTCCGGTGTATGTGTATGTCCCTCACTTCTATTGCACTAACCTTGCATGTTTTTCTATTAGTTATTTTAGCCTTGTGTTGTATGTTTCGTTTTAATATATACATATATATGTCTATGTGTATTGCTCATTAGTGTTAAGTATAGGATGATAGCATATTTCCTGGCTATTGTTTAGATTTCTCTGATGAAGTATGACCTATGTATGTGTCAATCAGCGGAAACCTATATAAATATATATATATATATATATTTGTATAGAAAGGAAAGTATTGATGGTCTTTTCATGATAGGAAACGATGGCAATATTGATCATTTATTCAAGGTTAAAAGGAAATTTAGTTTTCTTTTTATAACCTAAACTAAACAATAAGAAAAATCATAATAATAATTGTTAAAAATTATCTTTTCATCTTATGAGTTATATTTAGTTTTTATTTTCTTGTTGAATGATCAACTATTAGGTAAATAAATAGACCATACATATACATACATTCTATTAGTCTCATTATTCTGTCTGTATTATAATAAGGCAAATCAATACAAATCATTGTCTAAGATAATTAGCACAAAATCATCTTGTAGCTAATAGCTTTGCCACATATATTGAAGGACTTAACCTTAGGGAATGCAATGAGTTCAAGGTATCCATGTATTGGATTACTTGTCACAAGATCTTGTTTTGGTATCCTGCTAATAAGATAAGTCCTCGAACCGGATAAATTACTTTTGAGTCAAGATTATGTGTATAGTGTAGATTGAAATGAGCTATATGAATACTCGGAAAAGAATTCGTGTGCTTTAGTTTATTGTTGTATAGATATACTACGGTATTGTGGTAACCGAAAAACTAATTTTCGAATTTCGACTTGAAATTTTACATAGAGATAAATTTTAACGTGTAAAAGATACGCTATTACGTTGTATCCTAGGATAGAAACAGCGATCGGATCTGAAATTTACACAATAAATTATTCTCGTTAATATCTGTCTCTATACAAAATTTCAAGTTGAAATTCGAAAATCAGTTTTTCGGTTACCACGGCATTCATTTATAAAAATGCAGCAATAAGCGCTAAGAGCATGAAGTCTTTTCAAGATATTCATTGTTCATTTGGGTTTACATAACTATTCAGTTTCTAAAAACATTGTTGATTGAATATTTAAAAAGTGGTGAAACCCTAAAGAATACCTAAAGGTTCTTATAATATACTGGTAGCAAGATATTTTGAGCATAACACATTCACTAGGATTATAAGTGTTTAATAGAACTGTTAAATTGAATATCTTTTTGATTTCCAGCATGTAATTGTCATCCAGTGGGTTCACGAGGTAAAATATGTAATCAAACAACAGGACAATGTCCATGTAAAGATGGTGTTACTGGTTTAAGATGTGATCGATGTATGAAAGGTTATCAACAAACAAAATCACCTATTTCACCATGTATAAGTAAGTATTAATAAAAAAGAAAAACTTCTTTTTTTTTTTTCATTAGATAATATTCTTTCTATTAGAAAAACTCGATCTACAATCATCAAATTTATATAATATATATAATCAAGATAATAATATGCATCGTTATCATGAGCAAGATGTCGATAATGATGATGATGATGTTTATACTCCACCAACTAAAAGAACAACAATAACAACAACAACAACAACATCTATGACAACAGTTCGTCCAATATTAACAGAATATAATCCATTAATTGATATGGGACAATATTGTGGTGCATGTCGTTATTATAGTCGGCGTTTACATGTTAAAAAATATTGTAAACGAGATTATAGTAAGTTAACTAAAAAAAAAAAAAAAAAGAGAAAATATTTATGGTTTTTTGTTTTGTTTTAAAGCTATTCATGCACGTGTAACTAATCAACATGATGCTGGTCAATGGATATCTTATTTATTAACAATTGTTCGAGTTTATAAAGATCGTCTTAATCGTATTCAAGAAAGTGAACAATGGGTATGGGTATCACGTAAAGATGTTCAATGTTCATGTCCACGTTTAAAACTTGATAAACAATATTTATTAATGGGTTTTTATGATCAAATGCAAACATCTTTAAGTCTTGATCGTACATCAGTTGTTATTGAATGGAGACCACGTATGGAACAACGTATGAATCGTTTTCGTCGATATGAATTAAATAAAAAATGTTAACAAAAAAAAAGAATTATATCTCTCAAAAAAAAGTCAATAATGAATATCATTCCGTAAAACATCGAACAAATAAATAAATCTTTTGTATAGTTGTCGTGTATGTGTGTGTGTGTGTGTGTGTGTTGTTGTCATTGTTTCATTTTTCTTTTTCTTTTTCTTTTTTTTAATTGTTAATTGTGTCAGTAATCTTTAGCATTATGATAAAAATAAAAAAGTCATTCATTTTCATTTATTTGATGATTGTGCAATACCTATTTTCATTTTCATATCAATCTATTTAATTCTTTTAAGTATATCATCGTTTCCAGACTGTCGTCATTAAATGTACATTAGTCAGATGGAATTTTTTTTGTTCAATTAGCCAAAACTTTGTTTGTTTCCTGATAAACAAGGACGATTACACCGATAATATAAATAAGAAAAGAGAAAAAAAAAAATAATCTTATCATCAATTATCATATTTTCCTTTTTCCTATTCATCTCCAGAATGGTCATTAAATAATGCTGCCGTTGGCGAACTGAGAATCATGTCCACTTAGAGACAAGAGAATAATCGATAGTAAAGCTTTATCATTTCAAAATGACCACTAATGCAAAACGGAAGTAAATCTGAAGAGAATAAGTGCCGATATGAAAAAAAAAAGAATCAATTTACACGTGCCGCTTTGTATATATAGACGATGTGTTTGACACCATTGATTTGTTTTAATTTGATGCTTCATTAAGTACAATGTATCGAATGAATGTAACACATACACACACACAAAAAAAAAAAAGAATAATTGTCTTAGATTTTTCTCTTCTCATTTAACATAAAGACAAATGGTCTAATAATGAAATAGAAAAGGTGATAAAACTTTTGAATACAAAAATAAAAAAACAGAAAATCAAGCTTCTGATTTAGTTTACTTATTAATTTCAAATAAAATGTGTTATATTTTTCGTTTTAAAATTCACACATTATTTTATGAGTTATTTTTTTTCAATTAAACAATTTTTAATCCTATTTTGTAGAAAGGTGTTTGTATAGATAAACGAAAAAAAAAAGGTGATATATAGAATGTGTCATATCAACATGTACATTTGCGAATCAAATAAAAGGATACTGATAACAATACTTTTATTTTATTGTATCATTATTACAAATGATATAGATAACTGATAAGATTCACAAGAAGAGAAAAATGACATAGAGGATAAAATACAAAGTTAACTCTTTTGTTTTTTTAGTGCAGAAGAAGAAGGTGCATGATGATAATTCAATATTTATTCATTGCTTTCTTGAGTTTTATAACTGTTTATGGAACACAATGGCCTGTTCCATATGAACGTGTAACAAGTCGTCCAACAAATAATCCATATTGTCAAGCAGGTCTTATTACATTTTGTCCAACTGGTAAAACTGAAGATGCAATGGTTTATGCAGAAGATGATGATGATATTATCGAAATATTTGCACTTAAAAAACCAGTATGGTCATTTAAATTTGGAGATTTAATGGCTAAATTTGTGAGTTTTTTTTTTTCTAAATAAAAATGTTTAATTGTTTTCTATGAAAAAAAAACTAGAAAGTTATGCATGATGCATTAGGTTTTCGTAGTCAAAAAACAGGTCTAAATTGGACAATGGAATGGTAAATAAAATTTTTGCTTGTAAAAAAATTAAATATTAATTTTTATTTTAATAAAGGTATGAATTAGATCAACTATTTAATTGTACATTTCCACATGTACTTCGAGATGATTCATTTATATGGTGTAATCAAGGTAAATTTAGATATTTTTTTTATTACCATTATTAAATATATTATTATTTATAGGTGCTTTATGTGTTTATGAAGGAATTGTTGATTCCTTATGGAATGGTACATCGGATTTAAGCATGTTGAAAAAAGTTGGTCAAACGAGTGGTTAATATTCTCTTTTTAGTTTATTTATTCTTTCTAAAAATTTTTTCTTTTGAATAGGTAAAAATTATAATGCTTGGGCATCATGGGCTGTGAATGATAATAATACAGGTGTCTATTATGAAACATGGTCAGTCTATTCCGATAATGGTGGGTATTTATCGAAATGTCTTTTTTAAGAACTTCATTTAAGTGTGACGCATTGAACACAGTCCACAAAGTAAAGATTGTAACAAATAAGAGGTTTTCTCAGTTTACAAAAATGCGGTGGTCAAGCAAAAAAAAGGAAGAAATAATGCAAATTTTTTTTTTAAACATGCTTAAAAATTCTGCATCTTTAGACATATGTTTGAGAATTTTAGAAAAAAAAATATGGGAAAACTTTAGAATTAAAATTCTACATCAGACAGCTCAAGAATGACTATAACATACGCTAAATGTTGCTTTGAAACTTTTTTTCTCATAAACGATAGCATTAAGAAGCGAAAATTGAGAGCACAAAATTCTCTATTCATTGATGCTAACTGCATTATTTTATCGATTGATCTTGATAAACAAAAGACTTACACAAATTGATAGATATCAGTAGGAGTTCAAATTTTAAATTTTACTCCAAAAAGAAAAATTTATTTGAAAAGCAAACACAATAGTTTTATCGAGCAAAAAACTCTGTATCGAAATGATCTAAAAAAAGAAAAAGAACATAATTTTGTTTCATGTAATCTCAATCATCCGTTTCCGACAAAAATATGCAATAAATAAAATCAAATAGAAAATAGATAGAGCTATTTAGTTTCCTAGTAGGAAGAGGCGAAGTAATATTTTCATAAAAATTTGAATAGATCGAAGAAAAAAAGAATACTTCTGCTTTTCGACTACCTTGCAGTATGATGTGCTGCTTAGCGATAGTTTCAATAGTCCAATATCTTCCCTACAACTAATACTAGCCACAATACCTTGTGGATACGTGTCGAACTATGTGGTCGCCTGAATAGACTGTCAGTCTATGAATGAATTAGAGTAAATTATCAGATTGGAACTTGAGTTCTGCACGTTTGGATCAGTAGAATTATATTGCCATTATAAAACTACATTTTAAGAAGAGCAATTATATATTCTGATAGCGTTCGGAATTCTCTATTACCCTGTACATTTAGGTCTTGACTTGCATTTATTTGCTGAAAAATATTTCGAATACAGTGAAGACATCATCATCCGCATTGACAATGTTCAAAATATTTCTCAGTACATAAGTTCAAGTCAAGACCTGAATATATAGAGCGATAGAGCATTTCAAGAGCTCTCAGAATATATAATTACTTTTCTAAAAAAACGGATTACTGTATAGATAAAAATTTTGAAAACACAGAAGAAAGGAATGAAAAATGGAGTTCACAGGAATCTGAAGGTGGAGGTGTCTTCACTGTATTCGAAATATTTTTCACCAAATAAATGCAAGTCAAAACTTAAATACACAGAGTGATAGAGAATTCCGAGTACTATCAGAATACATAATTAATTTCCTTAAAATGTAGTTTTATATTGATCCAGACGTGTAGAACTTATGTTTCAATCTGATATAGCATTAACTATAATACTAAATCTTCAGTGAACTCATACTCAGAAACTTTTTTGAAGAAATAAAATAATCTACATAGAAGAGAATTAGCGTACTACGAAAAAAAAAATTGTTTCTTCATAGTGCGAAACTTCTTTCTTCATTCTCCTGTTAGATAACATTTTGTTTACCATAATACTCAGACTCTGATCATAAGGATAATTAATAATAAAATACATTGATTTTTTTTTTCTTATAGGTCCTAATGCAACAATATATTTCGATTCGTATGATTGTGCTAGTTTTGTTATTCGTGGATTAAATCAATTGTATCGTTATGGTGCTGAAATATTACCAAATATTCATTTGAATTATACACGTATAAATCTCTATGCATATGAACCTCAATTACTTGGTACATATAATCAAATAATTCAAAATAAAACTCTTCATAAAGATTTTATTAATTTTTATCGTGAGTTTGATTCAAAAAAACCAACAACTGAAGACTGGATTAAATCTTTATTAGAAATTTATGAAACATTTTTTATATCACGACGTTTCTATTTATATTTCAATAATGTTTATTGGTATATGAAATTAAAAGAAACAACACCACTTAAAATAACATTTTATGAAATTCCAATTGGTTCTATTTTGAAAAATGAAATAATATAAAAAAAAAAAAAGAAATACACTACTTGCTATGAACAAAGATTAATAAAAAATAAATTCAATACAAATTTTATTAATATAAATCTTTCTATAGTTAAATAATCCGTAGGACAACACCTTTAGCTGATTGTTGCGTCTATTATTTTTTGAAAAAAAAGAATGATTGTTTAAATTGCAGGCAACCATTCTTTACATGAATATCAAGGTGAGACCACCATACTTTACGAACGAAAAGTAATGATGAAAAAAAAACATTTGTGTTTTTCCTAAATTGTTTCGAGTAAATCCTTTTCTTTTTTTTTCTAATAAAAAATGTTACACGTGATGCACTATCAGATGATTTAATTCTCAAATTTCTACATATCGTACCATTGAAAAAAGAAAAAAGCTAAATTCAACCAATAAAGTTTTTACTGTTTGACTGCACACTATTGAAAGAAGAGGACAAAATAGGTCTATTTAAAACTTTATTACTATCACTAATAAATTGACCTTGCGTCATTCATGGACACAATTTATTTTGATCGAAAATTATACCAATTTAGAACAATATGATAAATTACAATTACATAAAGAATAAAAGTACAGTGTATTTATAATTTTAGTAGTCAATTATATTTGACCAGATATTTTTTTTTAATGTGAGACACATTATTTTGAATAGACATATATTTGATTTATAAATGATTCATAATTTTGTTATAGTATTATCTTATTCTAATATTTTTGCATTGAATAGTTGTTATGCTTGATTTATTTGTGTATATTTTTTCTTTTCGTAACCTTGTATTTAAAAATAAAAACGCCATTCTGTTTCCCTCACTAAATATATTTATATTTACACATAGATAAACGTGTGCAATAACGTTTGTTTCATTCAATCATTACCTTTCTCGCATTGTATTGTAATATTTAGTTATTTTATAAATCGAATTAAATATAATGTATAGTCAAGGGCGTAATCATTCAAATTCAAGAGCGACATCAAGAGAAACATCGAATGCTTCATCTAGACGAACAACATTATCTGATTCTTGGGAAGATATCATGAGTAATACAATACCAGGATCTCAACGAACAATAAATGGTTCAAATCAATTTAATATTCATTCGAGAGAAGATGGTCGTTCTTCAGTTTTATCAAGTACAATTCCAAGTGTTGATACTGTTATCAGTAAGAAACGTGATATCGACAGAATCAGTAATAATCGATCTCATGAAAATCTTACTCAAAATCAACGAAAACCATGGATTAATCCATATTGGGGTCCAAATTGGAACCCAAACACAGCTGGAACTCAATCAAAACCGAAAAACCTCAATAAAAATACGAATATTAAACGGTAAGGAAATAGTTTGTCAATTATTTTCCATTGACAAGGGAATATATCCAATTGTCGGATATCATTCGACTTCATATTATGACTATGGGAAGGTCTCGATGACTCCTAAGCTAAACTTAAAAGGATTTGGATTTATGATCTACTGATAAAGAATTATGACCGTTTAAATGAAATTTTCCTGATAGTCCTGAATTGTCGAGCAATTCAGTTTCAAAAAAAAAGTAGCAGTTTACAATAGAAGGATTGAAACTTTCAGGATTATCAAAGGTATCTAGAAACACATTTTTTTTCCAGATGGAAACTCTTTGTTTTGAATTTTTCGAAAATGTCTTGTTCTCAATAATAATTTCATTTAGACCGCCATAACTCTTTATCAATCGATCATGGATTTGAAAATTTTTTAAGCTTATCTTAATCTCATCGAGATCTACTCGTAGTCATAATATGAATTCGAAAAATGTCTGACAGTTGGATATATTTCCTTGTGAGTTAATTTTGTTTTTTTCATTTTTCTTTAAAGTTCTCCATCACCTATGAATATCCATCAAGTTATTCCAGGTTCGATATTAGTTAATGATCAAGATGAAATGGATGATTTATCATGGACACCAAACATGCATATTAAAGCAATAGTATCAAATAATCCATTAAATCCTAGTGGTAAATATATAGCAGATGATAATGGTAGTTCTGATGGTTATGTTACACCAACACTTATTAATCGTCAAATTCTAACATCATCACCAGAATTATCTTTACATTCTGAAAGTGATCTTGATTCTATACAATCAAGTTCATCATCGGATGTTAATACTCGAAGTCAATCTACATTTAATCGACAACAAAATTTTTCGAAGACCACGGACAATAAGAATCAAACATGGGTCAATCCATATTGGGGTAAAAAATTGAATCAAACTAATTCTCAATCTACACAAGAAAATAATAGAATTAGAAATCAAAAATCGGCATCATCAAATAATTCAATACAAAATTCATGGGTCAATCCATATTGGGACCCAAAATCAAATCAAACTAATTCTCAATTCACACAACAAAATAATCGAATCGGAAATCAAAAATCGGCATCATCAAATAATTCAACACAAAATTCATGGGTCAATCCATATTGGGGTCCAAAATCAAATCAAACTAATTCTCAATTTACACAACAAAATAATAGAATTGGAAATCAAAAACCAGTATCATCAAATAATTCAACACAAAATTCATGGGTCAATCCATATTGGGGTACAAAACCTTCTGAAAAATCAACATCATCAAGTGGAATTAAAAAATCTCAAACTTCAACAGTACCACAACAAGACAATTGGCAATATCAGAATTGCTCTTGGAAAGATAAAAATGCATCCGATTCAGACTTTAATATTACTTCATTAAACGAATCATTATCATGCGAATTTAAATTCACGCCAATTCCATCATTTTACAAACGACTCTATCCTCCTTATCCATCATCATCTTCTTCAATACCAATCGTTGATATGGAACATTATGGAATACTTAATCAAACTATTGACGATAACGAAGATATACCATTCACAATCGACCGTCAAGGAGTAGCACACTATCGAGCAGAATCATCTTCATCTAATATCATGAATACAACAGCTAACATACCTTCTTCATTAACAACTTCGCAGTATCCAATTTTATCTCCAAAGACACATAACAATATACTATCCTCAGAAACAACTAATCCTGCATTAGTTTCACAAATCACGAATTCCATGTCTTCTTCATATCCAAATAACATAACATCTTCTCCATTACAGAACTTAAGCAATGAACCATCATCTTTATTTAATTATTATCCATCAATGGCTTCTTCTTCTTCTTCTTCTTCTTCTGCAATTGTACTTACTGAAGCCGATTTGAATAGCATTCAACATGCTCTTCATTTACTTAACACTAGTCCAAATGTGATATCTGTCATGGAAAATTCTACACAAGTAGTACCATCATCAAATATTAGCCATCCTAATAATCCTTCATCATCCTTAGCTTCTTTATTTAATCCTAATAAAGCACAACAATCTCAACCACCACCATCAACATCATTCTCAGCAAATAAACAAGACAATCCTCCATTATATGCATATATTTCCAATTCTGAACAAATGCCACTGCTCTCCACACCTAGTTATCCTTCAAATCAAGATGATACTTTAAGTCGTTTGATGGCAAAAGGAACAATTCTTCATATTTAAGAACAGAATTTTATTTCCTTTTTTCTATGATTTTTTCAATAAAAGATCGATGAAAAACAGGAAAATTAAAATCATTTTTCATTTTACTAACACAACCATTTATTATATATATGTATACAAGCATCATAAAATTATTATGTACTATTCAAAATACATTTTCTTCTATTCGCCGCATTATTCAGACATGGTTCATTGATACACTGACATTGTCATCTTTCATCATAACGAATAAAATTAATTTTATGGACATTATCATCTAGTTTTTTTTTCTTTTCAGACTATGTTCGACAGAAACGAACGTTTGATATATTGTATTCTAATCATTATCATATTCTTAATTAACAAGATAAATATTTTATTTTAAACTCAAAATTATAAAAAACACTTTCTATGAGTATTTTACCATCATCGAATAATCAAGTCAAACCATCATCATCCAATCATCTTGTAGTATGTTTTTATCTACTTTTAATGAATGTCATTGAAGGAAAACACAATACGGTCGATCAATATCGTCGACAGTACAAGGATAAAAATGGTTCCACTTTTCGTTCCATTTCTTTGAGATACTGTGTCGAATAGAGCTAAAATTTTTTACCGATACTAGACACTATTTGGACTACGTACTTTGGTTTATTTCTTTTAATATTGTATGTACTCTTCAAATAAAAATGCAAAAATATTTAGAGCCACCCCAATAAATACTTGTTTTTTTTACTAGTAATCATCTTTTAAATTTGCCGCAAATCGCCCTAGCAATATTGAAAAAAGTATTCACTACAGTTTCTGATAAGAAAATATATTTTTGATCATCAAATTTCCTAGTTGTGATATTTTATCATCTCTTCTCTAAAGCAGCTACTACTTCTCATATATATCTGTCACATATACGAATTCCATAGTATCGAACTCGAAGAGTTGGTTCAACTGAAATCAATTTTCAAATGAAATCGTTAATAACTTCAAGTATTCGAATGTGTCTAAATGCTATTATCACAAGCGTCCACAACTTAACTACGGGTGAAGTCCTATCAACTATGCTCACTAGGATGTGATTGATGGAACCGAAGAGAAGACGCACGCGTACATTTCTTTTTATATGATAATATTTTGAAACAAAGAAATTTATGAATGGTTCATTTCTATTTTTGTCTAAAAACTTTTAGAATAATTTGTAAGAATACTTAAATTAGAAGATTATCTCATAAATTGGTGATTTATTTGAACAGATATATTTGTTCAATACTTCTATGATATTTAATTAAGTTTTTTTTTTTTAAAGATTTCAAAAAAGAGAAAAGATAAAAATAAAATAACTTTATCTACATAAACAGAAGAAAAAACAATAGAAATGAATAAAAAATTTTATTCCAACAACTAATAATCAAGTACTTGATGAACGAGAATTAGGTGCTACAAATAATCGTGTATTAAATCTTTGTTTTGATACTTTGAGTAATTTAAATTGTCGATCACAACCAAGAAATATTAAAATAAAGATGAATTGAAAGCCAGCAAGAACAAAGAAATAGATAAAAAATAATTCCGGTTGATCATGAGCTTTACACTATAAATTATAAACAAAAAAAAAAAGATATACATAAAGAAATTCTATGACAAAACATATCTCTTTTTTTTCTTACTTCTGAATTATCAAAAGTGAGATTTTCTTTAATTTTAACAAATATACCAACATAAGCAGAACCAAAAAATGATGAAATACCAGCTGAACAAAATCGAAGACTCATTATTAATGATTGAGCTGATTGTGGTGCAGCCATATAAGCAAATTCAAGACTAGCAACAGAAGTAAATACTTCTGAAAGACCAATACCAACATATTGTGGAAATTGATAAAATATAGACATATCAGCAGCTGTATAATTTGTTTTGCCTATATTATAAAATCAAAGATACAAAAAAAAAGCAATATAATCATCTAATAGATACCAATAGTTTGTAGAATAGGTGGTTGTATATCGCATGTTTTTTGACGAAATATTTCGATTGTACCTGCTATACACATAGAAATTGATGCTGCAATCAAACCAATAACAATACGAGATCTTATTGAAAATGATCGTCCACTTGCTTCAAGACGTTTATAAACGAATGTATTGAGAAAAAAGATTGTAACTATAGATAGAAGATAAGAATAAATATAAGTATATCAAGTAGAATTCTGTTCTTATTTTATTTACTACATAGAACGAAGAAAAAGTAACAAAGGTAATAACAATTAAAAATTTCTCTATTTTAATCTCAGTAATTAAAAGCTGTTAACGCAATCCATGCACCATTGAAATGGGAAAACACGATGAATCGGTATATAATTATAAATCAAGGCATTATTCAACCTATACTTCCAATGTACTGATATGTCTGTGATAAAAAATCTTATTTGTCATACGTTACAGTAAATTCGGACAAAGAAGACTCAAACACTGGTATTTTAAATTCAATCCTCAAGATATCATCCAAATTCCTACTCCTATACTTCAACAATCTTTTTAGATGGACATTTTGACGTTTCGTCGGTACTTTTCATTCCGAACATTCGTTTTCTTCAAAGGGTGTTCGGGACGGTAAAAACACACACACATTTCTGTATGAGGAGCTGGATAATTTTAACGGATGTTTCGAATGGAGATCTGCTTCTTTTAGTAGTGCAGCACTTTAGTTCCAGTTAACCGATGTTCGAAATGCTCTTCCTTTCACAACACTGTATACAGTATGTTAGACACGTAGTTACAGATGTGAAAGTGTGTACTGAATTACGAACTTCTATTCACTTTTACATCAATATAACTAATATTATTGTTTTTTTCGAGATTATGAGATCTACTCTTCTTTCTTTACAGTTCTATATCCAACTCCATTTGAACACTGTTTGTTTTGTTTTCGAACATCCCTATGTTTGCATTCGAACACTAGATAATTTCTGTTACGAACATCTACCTTTTGTAACTCTGTCATACGACATAATTCATTCTGAACATCCGTTAGATGTTTTTTCGAACATCCGATGTCAAAGATGGATGTTCGGAATGACAGCGACGAAATATCTGGAAGGCTTTTACATGATGCTTCAGAAAAATATTAGACTTTAAATCTTTTCAATATCTGATGGAATCGTATAATCTTTTGACTCAGATTTGATAATTAAAGCAAAGAAACCTGCTCTAAAACTTTCGATTCACTAAGTTGTCATACTGTTTTTTAATTATTTCTCATAGAAATGTATAAAACACTATCGTTCATTGGATGTGTAACTGTATTCTATCTATCTCATATTGTTTGAAATAGTCGTTCTTAACGAAATTTATACAAATTGCAACATAAAATTCTAATGAAGTGCTTTAAATAATTTACCAATAATAATTATTTGATCACCAAGTGAAAGCCAAATAACAGGCATATAATGTTGATTATGGTCTGTACGAAGAATTTTTATTACTTTCATATGTACACCTTGTACAAGAAAAGTTGTTTCAATCTAAATAAATATATGAAATAAAAACTATCTTGTAAAAAATTTTACAATAAAACTTCTCGAATGTGAACACCATCAGGACCGGTCAAAAATACTCCCTATATGAAGGTGCTTATTATTGGGAGAGTTTCAGTTGTAATCACCTGTCGACTGCACGACATGATCTTTTTCTTCTTACCAACAATTTATTTATTCAACTGTTTAAATCAGAGGAAAATCAGTATGTGTTGATATGATTTAATATTTTTTACTTTTTTTGTATTTATTCTATGCAATAAAAGATATTTGTTATCTATTATGCCTATGATCATATAGAGATCAAGACCTGCTAGAATTAACTCTGTTTTAAAACGCAACAGCTGTTGACATACAGAAGTTATGACTCATTTTATGCACCTGTGATACTTGTCTTATCTTGATTCTTTTTTAATATCAATGTGACGTATTTCTTATATTTCTTTTGCTTGAATATTTACTTATACATAGTAGCTATCGCTTTCAAAAAACGATTTTCATAGATGCTGGGACAGTTTGAGATCAAAGAAATACAGTTATTAACACAAAAAAGACAAGATACTAAATCGAGCACTGTTACTGTTGTCTAATATTGTTTTTTTTTCTAAATATCTACAGCTGATCATGGTTGTTTATCATAACGTAATACACATAACATCATTTTTTATTCTCGTGCTACACGTATATGTTACTCACAATAAGAAGATGCTCATATAGAGAAATTTTACTGTATTTTTTTTAAAACTATGAACATATCTTTACCTGAAAATAGACAAGCCAATAAGGTATTAAAAGAAGAAAAACAAGAATAATACGTCGAAGTGATTTAATATCATCTACTATACGATCAATAAATCGTCCTTGATTAGGTATTTTTGCATAATCCAAAAAAGACCATGATTGATTACTTGTTGTTGATGATAATTGATCACTATTTTCAATTTGATAATCTAATAATGTTGAAGAATTAGAAGGTCTTCGATTATTAATTAATGTTTGTTTATTTTGTTGATGTTTTCTCCATGTTTGAAAAGCATTTATAAAAACAGGAATAAAATTACTAATAACTGAATCATGTGGTTGAATATGTATATAAAATTTATAACCAATTAAAAATAATATTAAAGCTATTATTAATAATACTGTTGGAACAATATAACCAATAAAATAACTATTATTTTGTTGTGCATAAGCAATAAAAGCAAATGCAATAAGACCACCTGTATTAATTGCAGCATAATATTTATCAAAATATTTTCTTGTTGCTCTTTGTTCTCGTATTTGTTCAGCACCAAATACAGCCATATTAGATTGTACTGCACCAACACCAATAGCACTATGAGAAAAATCAAAAAAAGGAAAAAAGCTTTTTTTTTTTTGTTTTCTCTCAAAATATAAAACAATTAAATTTACGTAAAAACTAATGTTGAAAGAACTTGAGGAATACATTGTTCTTCGAAAAATTCTGATGTTATTGAACTTGTTAAATTTACTTTACCACAAAATGTACTATACAAATTATACTTATTATTATCGGAAAATAATGAAATAAATACATAACCAATAATATATAGAATAAAACCTATAGAACATAATTAAACATTATAATATAAATGAAATTTATTACCGATAATAATAGTTTTTGCACGACCTAATTTACCATCACTTATCCAAGCAAAAACAAGTGCTGATATGTAACTTGTACCTGTAAGACAAAGAACATTTGTAATAAAACAAAAGAAAAAAAAAGAATATGTTAATATCAATTTTTTTTTATTTACCAAGAAATATAAATGAAGCAGTAACACTATGAATAGGTGTCC
>CAJNOL010002112.1:0-44468 GCA_905250125.1 Rotaria sordida | reverse complement strand
AAACAATAAAATTTCATGATTTATTTTTAAATAAGCAAAAATTAGAGGACATAATATTGTGAGTTCAATAGTGTTTTTTTATGTAACAAACATCTCAGGAGGTGTTGGTCGAATAGTTGCAGGACGTATTTTTGTTTTAAATCGGAACCAAATTCTAGGTATTGACGTCAAATATACAAAAGGTAGACATATCGAATTGAAATAAGTAATAAAAATACAATAATCTATTGTCTCTAATGGCAAACCAGAAAAACCTATGAAAAACAAGATGTTGACAATACTAGACGGTAAAAGAGTTGCAAGACAGAGAAATGATATAGAAATAAGTTGAAAAGCCATTTTACTGTACTTTTTCCAATTAAGAGATCGTTGAAGGCGACGTTTCGAGTAAAGTACACGAATCAAAAGAGAGACACTAAATATAGTAATACATATGGACGAAAGTATAAAATGAACTAACATTTCCCACCACATTATAATTGTGTTAAATACATAGCAAGGAGGACCACAAAGAGGACTTTGAAAATCAAACGAACGTTCACATGGATAAAATATATTAACATAAAGAAAATAACATACATAATAAATGATAATAATAAAAGGTGGTGCATAATGTAAACATATATTTTTCCATTTCGTACGAAAAAAATGACGATAAAAAACGAGAATATGTCGTTCAAATGATGCCCATGCTACTAACATGATGCATATTGACCAAATATTACGATCAAGAAATATCCAGATATAACAAAAGACAATATTGTTAAAAAGTACTCTACCACATTTATAAAAATAAAGTAATAATGGAATATTAATTGCATTACCAAAAAATTGAAGAATTAAAAGAAAAAGAAGAGAATAATTATTTGGTGCTGAACGAAGATTTTTATGAGTTAAGATATAAACGATAATGAAAACATAACAAATAAATGATGGTACATGGACCCCAAGTAAAATATTAAATTTTATCGATATAGGAATGCCTAGAACATTAGGATTCTCTGGAATAGTATGGTTGCCACTAATATTTTGTTGCGGATTTAGTTGCATTTTGAGTGCTTCACCAGTAATAACTTACTTGGTTAAGATATTCAGTTTATTTAAATAAATTTGTAAGTTATTTTCTTGAACTTTATCGGCTTTCTCAGTATCTCTACTTGTGTATACATCAATCGAAAGATAATTTTCATCTGACAAGTTAGTATTAAAAAAAAAGCAAGCCTTGACATCATTAGTTTAATGATTTACATATTCTCTAATCTTCCGTTACACTTAGAGCACCTTTTCATCTTGACACATAAAAGAAAGAAAGAAACTTTTCAGCGCCAATTAAGTGAATAAATGTGATAGTAATTATATTTGATGTTGATAAGCGAGAATGTAGAGCAGAAATCTTGATGTTCTATTTATTATTGAGTAGATACACTAAAAATAAATCATAGCTTTTCGAAAATGCTTACTCAAACACACAAGACTTTGAAAAAGACATTTTATACTAATCCATGAGATTCATTGAGTCTTAGAGTTTGTAATTTGTGGACACGGAGATTCTATTATAGTTTATGCAGTTTATCAATGTTGTTAAAAAAAAATAGACTACCAGTCATTCACCTCGATGAGCATCTTCGTTCTGTTAACTACCATGGTTGACATAAATAATTGATGTTCAATATATTTGATTGTTGAAAACAGCGAGATTATACTGGCATAAAAACTGACAATCTCTTTTGAGAAAATGCAATCAATAGAACTATTTGTCGTCATATTCAATTGAAAAGATTTTTATTATGATGAATGAATGTGAAGTAAATGAATTTAGACGTGTTAATCTGATGTTTTAACAGTGAAATGCTCTCTAAAAATGTTTTATTTGAACAAAAGAATTGACAGTTCCAATATTTTTTTCATTTCACAAAATTGAAATCAAATGATGATTGCGTGTTTATGGAAATATTCTATTGGGTCCAAACTTTGAAATCTAACAGTTCAGAAATTTTTGCATCTTAAGGCTCTTCCAAAGATTAAAAAACAACTTCTATCTTTAATTCAAAAATTTTGTATCTGGTCTAATAGAATCCTTGTAAGACTCCTTCAGAGTGATAAAAACTGTTCCTAGCATTGGAAATCTTTCAAATTGAAACCAATGAGAGATTCTTCTGATTATTCATGCATTACGTTTCAGAGGTTCTAGTTATTGTTTGAAATGAATACAAATTTTCAAATTATGTACGTTGATGTTTTACAATTTGTTTGTAAAAGAGAAAAGATAGAATTTCGGATGTATTGTAAGTTTCAAAGTACATGCAGACATGCTTTTATGGGATTAAGAAATAGGAACTTTTTATTAATATATACAAATTTGAAAAATCAAACCTGTTAAGATAGTACTATCAAATCAATGATTATAATATTCATTGTAGACTTTTCACAAGAACACTCAGTTAGATAGAAATCGTTGAAATACTTCAAACATAATTTTAGAAAAGATTTTGATATGAACAACTGTTTATTTCCCATGAGAAACTTATAAATATTCAGCTCTTATGTTGATCATTTTAATAAACTTGCGGACATATTTTAAACTTACGAGGGAAGTACCCGAAGTGATTTATCGCTTTTGAGCTCATATTTTGGGCATATAGATGAGACCTCTAGACTAGAATAATCCTAAAAGGATTTGGGCCCATAGACCTTCTCTACAGAGTTATAGCCATTTTACTTGAGTTTTAACCTATGGCACGGTATGTACAAACAGATCGACTGGTGATATTTTGATTTGAAATTTTGTCTATAGATAGGTCTACTTGTAATTAGAATGCTCTGAAAGTTTCAGTTCAAAAGAATGTTTCCTTCGCAGAATATTGAATGTCGATAAAACATGAGACTCTCGCATCTTTTATGAGATCCGAGTGATTTTTGAAAATTCAATATGTTGTAAAGGAAACATTCTTTGGAACTGAAATTTTCAGAGCATTCTAATTACAAGTAGAGCTATCTGTGGACAAAATTTTAAATCGAAATACCACCAGTCGATTTGTTTCTACATACGGTGCCATAGGTTAAAACTGAAGTAAAATGGCTATAACTCTGTAGAGAAGGTCTATGGCCCAAATCCTTTTAGGATTATTCTAGTCTAGAGGTCCCCTCTATATGCCCAACATATGAGCTCAAAAGTGGTGAATCACTTCAGGTGTATTTTCCTCGTAAGTGATACATCTTGAGAAGATGATATTTTGAGTAACATCTGTCCAAGTTAAAAAAAAAAAAACAATATATCCTATGTTTTGATGGTTTGCTTCTGTCTGTTCTACCTGTAGATGCGTGTCGTATGATTTTATGGTCACAATAGAACAATAAATAATAACATAACAGTTAACAGATCGAAGAAGTAATTCGGTTATTCATAAGGAAAAATTACAAAAGCTATTTTTGATTAAGCATCGTATTAGAACTGTGCATAATCATGTAGCATTTGAGCTTGACAAAATAGGTCGAGTACTCTCATCATTTTCTTCTATCTTATACATTTGAGAGATCAATTAAATTTATCGTTCGAACAATAATGTAATTATTCGGATACAGAATTTATAGGTTTTGATCAGCACCGAAGCTCAGTAACATGATTCTAGTTAGAAATGTATCAGTCTTCTCGAAACTAAATTATCAGAATTCGCACCAAGTGCACTGCTCATATAATGAGCCATCAAATTTGGTTGAATAGAATTAATACCTGGATCGTGTTATACAATTTTTTTCCATCACATTTTCTCTCAACGACTGGTGATCTATTTGAAAACTTTTTTCTCAGGTTCTCTCATACAAAATCACCTTTGTGATTCATGGCATGGTTCAAATATCAAGAATCATAATTATTGTTTCTAGAATAGATCGATGTCTTTACTAATTTTTCACATTTTACCCATCTGCATGTTAAAAATAATTTTCGCAATATTACTAATCGTTTTACAAATCATGTCATGAACAGATTTAGAACAGAACATGCTTTCGTTAAATATTTATAAAGAGTTTGATTACAATGTAGGATGTGTATTAGAGCATGCTATTTCAGTATCGTTGTATGACAGAAAATATATGAACAATTGTATACAAAACACAAGTCAAAGATGTTAATGACTTGAAAAACAAAGTTAAGAAAGAAATCAAAACCACAATAAAAAGGAACTATTATGCTATACTTTCAGAAGTATCCTGACAAAAGCTAACGTTTTTTTACCAAATAAAACTTCGATCATTTCTCTTTCAAACAGAAAAAAAGCCAAATTCAATAAAAAAAAAATGATGGAATTACACAATTTTTCTTAGTAATTGACTTTCAGGACATCTCATGCATAGTGATATTATAAATTTATTTAATATATAGCTTCATTAAAGATACAAGAAATAATTACTCTAAAAACTATATCCTTTATGGATCAAAATATACATTAAAACTATAATTTTATAACAACTGAATTAGATTGCAGAATAAAATATTTCTACTATTACGTTCTATATAAATAAAATCAAAATAATATTGCCATGTGTAAAATAATATATATGAAATTTAAGTATTTTTTGTGAATGGCGTATTTGATATCATATTATCATGAAAATGATCTGTCATAATTTCTTTTGGAATGTATTTAGCAAGTAAACGTTGAATTAGTAATTGTTTTTCATTATCATTTAAGAATGTTGAACGTGCTGCATTAAAAACACATTGAGTTAGTTGTGCTGGTGATAATTTTAAATCAGCTAATGCATGTTGATATTCATGTTCAATTGTTATTTGTGATACAGATGGATCATCACATGATAATGAAAAATTTAAACCATCACGAGCAAAATGATGTATTGGATGCCAAACTTCTTTTCTTGATTTTATGTGGTAATGTAATGTTGTTGTTGTTTCATGACCATGTAACATAATATGTTTTTCTTGTTTTTCACTATCCTTTGGAATATATTTAGCAACAGCATTTGTCTGAATGGATGATGTTAAACAACATTCAAGATGAATATCCTTACGACGGATTAAATCATATACTGATGGATCCTCTATGATAGCATAACCATGACCAATACGTTCAGCATGACATAGTTCGATTGCTTGACGAACAGATTCAGGTGAACCTGTTTCACCAGCATGTACTGTACGATGTATACCAAGTTCAACTGCACGTTTAAACGCTGGAATATGTGGATCAAGAGGATAATTATGTTCGTCACCAGCGAGATCAATACCGACAACACCTGCTGAACGATATTTATCAGCTAAATTCACAATTTCCATTGACCTGACGAAGAAAAATCATCGTATAGAAAATATTTGAGACCTTTAATTAAACAAATAGATGTTTTTATAGAATCACAAGATCAATTAGATGCCTGTTAGTCTGCTGTGTCCGATTACATTCATTTCTTTATTTGTCACATATACACTAGATATAATCAAATTTGTTTTTCTTTATAGGAGAAAAAGTGAAACAATTGTTCGAAAAATAATAGTCAAAAATCTGAAGGATTTTACTTATAGAATTATCAATAAAATAAGATCTTTTTTTTTCTGAATAGTCGTCAAACATAATAGCTTTAAACAATACTTGTTCAGGTTTTATACTATTTCGATATAAACGACTCAAATCAATTCCATTGATCTAATAGAACTATGTTCATCAAACTCAGAGAACAAGTCTTCAAACACCTTGTGTACATCAAGCTTCATTAGTATTTCAGCTTTCATGATGAATTTTTCTTAAAAATGGACAATAAAAAAACAGATTTTAGAATATATCGAGTATTTATTATTATTTGTTATATGTAAACTCCGTTATGTCTGTCGCATCGATGAGGCATCGCATATGATCCATTTTTATATTCAACATGAATATATAGAAGTTTGTTAAGAAAAAAAGCTTTGTATTTCGATTGTAGTCTATCACAATTTATTCAAAAGCTCCATAGGTATGCTTTTATGATAGACTAACATTCGGCTGGATTTTATGTAAAAATTCTGTTTTAAATGTTTGTAGTTAGTAGCATTTTCTAATTGAAAAGACTAACCGTTTTCTTGAAGTCGATTCTATTAGTTTCTTTTTAAAAAAATGTCAATATTTTCACTTGACAAAATATGAACATCACCTTTAACAATAAAACTGTCATACTGTAATCTATGAGAAAAGAAAAAATAAATGCGACAAGTTGTCACATTTTTTTTTATAAATTGTTTCTAATTTCATTGGTTTCAACATACCATTGAGGGTGTGATCGTATACAACATAATATTGTTCGTACATCGATAAAAAACTCTTTCATTCCACGTTGAAGGCCACGATTAATTGCTTCAATTACCTTTAAAATCCAGTATTTATTCACAAATTTCTTCTAAGCTAAAAACTAAAATTCTCACATCTTGTGCTTTAAGCTTATCAGCTGTTAAACCATGCGGACTATAACGAGCTTCAGTATAAAGTACACCTTGTATAGCTTGATCTTCAACGAATTCATATGCAACACGTTCAAGTGCTTCAACATTACCAGCCACCATTGGTATAAAGAAAGGAAATTTTTCAAGAAATTCAGCAAGAGATTTACAAACTGATTGTACACAAATATATCTTTAAATAAGATAGAAGGATTGTCAAAAAAGAAAAATATTCATCTTAGAATTTGAATTACGGTAGAAAATTTTCCATTGTTGGTTCCATTCCATTAGGAAGTTGTAAACCTAAAATGTGATCCATAATTTTATTTTATTCTTTTCGAATTATTTTATCTTACCTTTCTTTTGAGCTAATTCAAATAATGTCGAATGTCGAAAAGAACCATCAAGATGAATATGAAGCTAGGTAACGAAAAAAAAAAACAATTTTTTCTTTTAATAATAACACAACTTACTTCCACTAATGATGGCAAAGGGTAACCAAGTGAATGTCGATGATGAAGATGTCGATGATGAGGAGAAGATTTTTCATCAGAATCAAGTAATATACCAGGACGTGCTTTATTTTCTTCACTATCTTCATGTTGCTTATCCATTTTCAATTTGAAAATAATAGAGAAAGGCCTTGTCTTCGCTAGAAAAATAATATAGTATTAACTTTGTATTAAATTGATGTGCGTCTACATTTGTAAGTTAATGCAATCAATTAAAATCGAGAATTGCAAAATGAAGTATCACTATACTTAACTCAACTCACCAACAACACGTCATCTCATGTTAATTAGTGAAACGAATTAAATGCTGATTAGTGCATTAACTTTAATACCAGTTCAAAAAGTGTATTAACTTAGGCCTTGTCTACACTAGAAAAGTTAATTCAGATTTAATACACTATTCAGAGATGAATTAAATTTAATGTATCAATCGAAAGAGAACTTGATCGACCAATTAAAATGACAAATGTGCCTTGGTAAAGTCGCCTTATATTATCGATAGATAGATATTTTCAATACGATGAACTATAGAATATAATTGAATAGAAACCGAATCATAAGAATAAGCAACATTACAATATTTAACGAATCCATAGTTGAAAGAAATAAATTAAAACAATAGACACTTTATTAACAAATTTCATTAGTCAGTCAATAATTATCAAAGAGAGAGGGAAGCGACATTTTGTTTTATGAATACGTGCTAGAATTATGTACTTCGACTACATCATAGTGACCATTTCTCAGTTCTGATTGATGCATTAAAGTCATAAGGGTAGCCGTATGTAGATTTGATTCGAAATTAATACTGAATTATTCTTCTAGTGTAGATAAGGTCATAGTACTCCTTTCGAAGGGATATCAAATGTGTAATACCTTTTCGGCCAATTATATACCTTAATACAGTATTAACTTTTGTGGTGTAGATCAGACCGAACTCTTATTTTAAATACTTCCTTTTATTGTATCATTGAAAGTAAACAATCATAGATATTGCCTTGATTTTTACAAAGCTAGATGGCGGTAGTCATCAATCGGATTTCTCTTAATATTTATCCTTGATATTATTATTGACATATGAAAACAATTACACTTATTTGACAATTAAAAATCATATTCATCAAAGTCTTATTTAGTATAGATGGAGTTAGTTGTTTATAATTTCGTCAGAATTGATAATTACAAAAACTCTAAATAAATAAATAATCAACTAAAGATTTTCTTTGATTAAAACTGATTGATTATTCTTTAAATAAAATAGGTGCATGACTCACTTTAGCTTAAACTGTGAATATTATTGACACATATAAGAAATGAAAAAATTATTTCCTTTTTCGTTTTTTCTATTTTTATTATTATTACTTTTTTAGAAAATGAGCCATTTTCTACGAATTTTAAAACTGAGATGAGTAGTATTAAACGAACTTTGAGTGTTGATGATAATTCCGTAACAATAGATATTAATAATGAACAATCAACAAGTTCCAATGATTCTCCAGGTTCAAAAAAACTTCGGCGTACATCAGTAAATTCTGAAAATGAGGAACAAACTCAAATAATTGAACAAGAAAATGGCATCAATAATGGTAAACTAAATAAAATCATTTCAAGAAGGTTTTTTTTTTTTTGGAAATCCTAGGTCACTCAACAAATCAATCTGACACCGAAGAACAAGAAATAAGTAACAATATAGAAGAAAACTCTTCTGATTGTTCCATGATTTTGGCTGATTTTGATAATGGAAAAGATGATAGTAAATAATAATTATAAGAAAAAAATCAATTTTATTTTTTATTCTTCAAATAGTTTTTCGATATGATGGTAACATTATTTTTCATACTCATATCCCACCACAAGGACGATATGCTCAAGTATCAAGTGAACCATCAATAATACGAACGTTTGCATGGACATTATCAGCATTTTTACAACTAATTTATGATAATTCTCAACATACTCATACAGAATCTTTTAGTCTTTTTCTTAAATGTGAACCAGACAAAAAATATCATGGTTGGTCTATATTTGCTAAAGCTGAATTAACTCTTTTACATCCAACAAATCCAAATAAAAATGTCGTTAGAAGTAAATTCTAAAAACAGATTTTTCTTTTCAATCTTTTTTTTTTCTTTTTCCTATAAAAAGAAATCAATCATTTGTTTAATGTACGTTCCAATGATTGGGGTTTTCGCCAATTTAAACCATTAAAAGTATGTGAAGATACAATTTATTAGTCTTTAGAATTGATCAAAAAAAAGATTTCATTTTTGTTTTTTTTTGTATTAGGAAATCTATAGTGAATATATACATTCGCCAGATAATACAATTCGAATTGAAGCAAAAATTCATGCTGATCCTCCACGAAATGTTGAGTACGTTAGAAGCTTTATTTTATTGTCAAAAAAAAAAAAGGAATATAATATTTAGATGGGATTCAAAAGGTCAAACTGGTTTTGTTGGTTTGCGCAATATTGGTGCAACTTGTTATATGAATTCATTCTTACAAACAATTTATTTTACCAAAAAATTACGCAAGGTTTGACATAATGAGAATAATATGAAAGATAGTTAAAAAAAAAAAGAAAATCGTTCTTCCTTATCGATTTAAACATCTACAAGACATAAGAGTGAATTCATTCTCATAAGTCGAGATAAATTTTTTTCGTAGAATGATAAATTTTTATTTTCTAGAATTTTTTGAAATTAATTCTAATAAATACAATAAAACTTAATCTATAAAACTATTCAAGATTACTTCATAAATAGTTAATAAGTGAATGTAGTCTTAAATCAACAAATAGTTAAATATCGAGGGATGTGAATATTTCTAATCATATTAGAAACACTTTTATCGTTTATTTCAAGTTGATTTTTGTAAAACTCTAAATAAATCTATATTTAGGCTGTTTATACTTTGCCAACAGATAGTGATGATCAATTACATAGCATTCCACTTGCTTTGCAAAAACTTTTCTATGATCTTCAATTTACTGATCGACCTATAAGTACAAAAAGATTAACACGTTCATTTGGGTAAATTCTTATTTATTTTAATAAAAATTATTTTTATTTGTCTTTATTTTTATTTTTACTTTTTGTTGATGGGACAAGCCAGATGAATTTTGTCAACATGATATTCAAGAATTTTGTCGAGTGGTAAGAAGAATATTTTCGAAATTATTTTCGTAGTTCTTTTCTTTTTTTTTGTTTCAGTTACTCGATAAATTAGAATCAAAAATGGAAGGTACAACAATGGAAGGTGTCATTCCATCACTATTTCAAGGACAATATGTGGTAAATTATTATATTATTATTTTTTAACAATTATCTATAAACTGAAAGAATTCTTTGTTTTTTTTTTATCTATTAAAGCAATATGTACGATGCACAAATGTTTATCATGAATCTCGAGTACAACAAACATTCTATGATGTTCCATTACAAATACGAAATAATGCTAATAGTAACTATTTCATTTTCATTATTACAAAAAAAAAAATTCATTGAATTTTAATTAGTTATAGAAAGTTTTCGAGATTTTTGTAAAACAGAAATATTAACCGGTGAAAATTTATATGATGCTGGCAATATTCATGGTTTACAAGTTAGTTTAAATTTTAATAAAATCTTTTTTTTTTTTTTATGTTTGAAATTTACTTCTAATTTAGGAAGCAGAAAAAGGTGTGAAATTTCAACATTTTCCTCCAGTACTTTGTTTACATTTATTACGTTTTGAATATGATTATAATTTATCTCAAAATAGAAAAATAAATGATAGTTATTCATTTGATTATCATCTTGATTTAAGTGAATTTCTTGAAAAACCAAATTGTTCATTATGTTCATATAAATTATTATCAATATTAGTACATAGTGGAGATAATTCAAGTGGACATTATGTTTCATTTATTAATCCAGAATTAGATGGACAAGTAAATATAATATTTGATATTTTCAGTCTATTTATTATTTAATTTTAGTGGTTTAAATTTGATGATGATGTTG
Source organism: Rotaria sordida (assembly GCA_905250125.1). Taxonomy (NCBI): domain Eukaryota; kingdom Metazoa; phylum Rotifera; class Eurotatoria; order Philodinida; family Philodinidae; genus Rotaria; species Rotaria sordida. Next base: position 33,527 of record CAJNOL010002112.1, on the reverse strand, counting down.
TTGCACGAGTAGCACCAAGTGATGCAATGGAAAGAAATTTTGGTGGAATACAAGATGATGATGGAAGTATGTATAATACATCTGCTTATATGCTGGTTTATATACGTGAAGATTGTCAAAGTAAATTGAAAGCTATATATATATATATAGAATTATTTTATATATAAATATTTGATCTTGTGTATTGTAGAAGATGTTTTATGTGATATTAATCTAGAAGATATTCCAGAAAATTTAATAAAACGATTTGATTATGAAAAGTAAAAGATTATTTTTTGTTTTGACTAATTAGAATATTAAATTTAGAAAATTATGTTTAAAACGTCGTGAAAATATGTCGGATAATGATGAGTTAGTTTATATACAAATTATTTTAAATACTGATTTTTATATTCAACAAACAGCTTGTTTAACAGAAATTATTTATTATAAGTATGAAATTTTGTGTTTTGTTTTTTTTTGAAAATAATTAGGAATAATTTTTTCTTCTATTTTAGTTCTATAGATTTTCCAAACAATAAATTTTATTCACGTTATATAAAAGCACGAAATTCAGAATTATTTAGTATTTTTGCTCAACGATTAGCATATGAAATGGTAAATACAAAATAGTTTGTTTATTGTTTTGATAATAAAATAAAACATAATTCTATTTGTGCAAAAAACAAAAGGTTAAAATTATTCTCTTACTAAAATTAGAAAATTTTGAACAAATTAAAGCTATGTAAGATCAATTGATATGACATTAGACAAAGTAAAATTGAGATTCTTTTTAGTGCAGTTGTAATTTCAATCCTACCAATTGATCAAATATGAAATACATGTATGAAATAAGACTGACAATTTTTCTGATTGGACTCAATTTAAAAAAAAACACGTGACTCTGTAAATTCTTAAGATGAGACTCTAGAGACAATTTCGCCTGCATTATGACATAATGTATGATTTCGTTCATAAATACGTTAATGTTAGATTTAGTCGAACGTTATCAAAATCATAACAAATTCTGAAATGAAAGATATCTTTAAATGTAGTTCTCTTATCTATTATTTGCTACTTCAACGAGATTCCTTCTATTGCGTTGTTATCAAGAATATAAAGTTTCGTTCATGGATCACTTTCATTTATAATTTGATTAAACAGAAGTGAAAATCTTTATTCTATGACATCAATATTACTCTCATTCACGTTAAATAACTAATTCAATCTTATAAAAATTTAGTTTATGAATTCGCTTTTTATCATAATTTAGGGAGTCAATCTCAATGAAGATATACGAATATGGTTGGTTAATACTCATAAAATTAATATAAATCATCAAAATCATAATCATTATCATTCACAATCATTACTGACTTCTACACTTATTTATTGTGATGATTATAATAAAAAAGTAAAACTTTTAATCTATTAATATTTATTATTTCATTTTTTTTTTCTTCTAATTTATTAGATTATCGATTTATTTCAACATAAAATATCAAATCGACAAATATTATCGATATTTGTTGAACAAAAACTATTTCTTAATGGTGTCTATCAATTATTACCATTTGATAAAAATGGTATTTTAATATATTTTTTTTTCTTTTGGTTTTTATTCGAAAGTATTTCTATTTTAATTTTAAATAGATGATATATTAATATTTGTTCGTTTATATGATTCTCGAGATGAATCTCTTTTGTACATTGGTCATTTTCTATTTTCCAAAAAACAATCACTTCGTAAGATAATTTTTCGTTTTGATATTTTATATCGTTTATTATTATTGATTTTCTTTTTTGTTATAGAAAAATGTCTAAATGATATTGCTCTTCATATTAAAAAACCAATATCTCTTTCGACAAAATTTAATGTTCATCAAAGTACACCAAAACATAATCAAATTTATCAATATGAATTCATACAATCATCTAATTTTGATTTACCATTATCTCAAGCACTTCATCCATGTTTATCTGGTGTATCAATTACAATTCAAATACTTGATATGAATCAAACACATAATGAAAAATGTTCTCTAACTTTAGACGATTATTTTCAGTAAATAAAAAATTTTTGGAATATTTTAAATTCTTTATTTGATAATATTTCATTTGTTTTTTCTTTATTTTAGAAATCTCTTTAGTCGTCAAGAATTTCATGTCTGTAATCGAGATAATTTACGAAATGAATGTCTTTTTAAATTATATCTTCCATTGGAAACATCTATTAAAGAAGTTATTAGATTAATTGCTGAACGTATTAACTATCCAGAACAACAAATTATTATACAAAAATCTTCAAAGTAAGAATTTTATAAAATAAATTTGTTGTATCATGAAATGGTAATTTAGAATATTATAATAACATTAAAGATAAATATTATGCGTTGAGTAGCAAATCAAAATAAAAAATTTTCAATACAAAAAATATGAATAATTCATGAATCGTTTGAAAAATATTTCAGACTTATCGCATAGCCTGATTGGAATAAGTAAAATAAAAGTTGTTTTTTTTTTTGGGAGGAATGTTTTCTTTTATGTGATATGCAAGTTTCTATGATTTATTGTAACTTGTAGCCGTTTTTTCCGAAATCGTAGAAATGACACTCGTCTATAAGTGACTGATTCGTTATTGCTTAGATAAATTACTTTTCTACGTCTATTAAATATTGATCTGATATGCTAATAAATCTTCATTATATGATGCAGTTTCTATTTTTAATCATTAGCCATGCATCTTTCAGATCGAATATTCTTTATTGTATTTACATATTCATGATTGGATGGCTAAATCGAACTGTCTGTGCATTTAATAGAGCACATGTTAGAAAAGAAGAAAGAGCTAGTGTCCATAGACCGATCTAGTGTGTCGATACAGTGTTTTGAAAATACTAAATATTGTTTTGATTTTTCAAATTTTTTTCTCTTAAAAAAAAAAAGAAAAAATCCTCAGGTCAATCACGCTCGATCGGATCCTGTTGGTTCTAAATAATTCCGACTGAAACCTATCTCAATTTTGTCGGAATCCTAACTAACGGATTCCGACGTCGGATTTGCATAAAATCCGATCGAATCCTGTCTGTTTTTGTCGGATTTTACCAGATTCCGGTCCGGATATCGTCGGAATCCGTTAGTTAGGATTGATTGACCTGGGTCAAAGTACAGAAACGTATCTAAAAAATGCTTGATCATCTATCTCCAATCGTTTCAATCCTCACACTACAAAATTATTTTTAGAAAAACGAATGGTAGATTAGCATTATTTAATGTTTAAAAATGCTTCCAAATTTCTCAATTGTACGATAATTGAAACAATGAATTACCTCACTCTGAAAAGCTTTTCTATTTTGAAAAGTGTTCCTACAAGAATTGAAACGAGACGAAAAAAAAACCAGTTTATTTTTCAATCACATTAGAATAATTAATTTTTTTAGTTCAGCATCAATAACCAATACAACACCTTCAACATCTTTATTACATATTGGTAGTGAACAAAAACTAAAAGATCTCTATCCAAATATACGTTTTACAGTAACAACACCTCGAAAAATCTTCTTTAAAAGAGTAAAAAAAGAAAAATAACAAGAATTTAATAGAGACTTTTTTTTTCGACTCATTTTATTTTTTAGTTACCGTTTAATTATACGGAACTTGAACATCGTCGTTTATTTCGCATATATGTTACAAATTCAACAAAAAAAGATGAACAACGTGAAGTACAATTTTATGCTAAACCATCTTCAACAGTAGCCGATTTTCTCAATGAAATTAAACAATGGATACCAACATTATGTTCTGAGAATGGTAGTCAACACTTAAGGTAAAGATTATCAATAGTTTTCATTTCAATTAGATAACTATTTACGAATGTTCGAAAAAAAAAAACCAAATTCTATTTAGAATCATTGAACTAATTTTAAACAATGATATAAATCTTCCATTTCATCTTCGTATATGTCCAGATCAATTATCAATAGATAAATTTGATAATTGTTCAAATCGTTCTTATCATTTAGAAGAAATTATTTCTGATGAAAATGATCATAATAAAGATTCTGTATTGATACCTGTTGCTCATTATACAAAAGTAAATAATTTTAATTATTTATTTTTGAAATTTTATTTCAAAATTATTTAGGAAAATTTTATACAAATAAATCTTCAAAAATTTTTTCCATTTTTTCTAAATGTGATACATGTAAAATATAAAATTTTCGATTTTATTTTATCTATTTATTTAAATTCTCATTTGATTAGAATGAATCATTTGATGATGTTAAACAACGATTACAAACTAAATTAGGTCTTACTAATCGTGAATTTGAAAAAGTTTGTTTTCTTCTTTTTTTTTTTTTTAATACTTTCTATCTTTTATTTACATTAATTAAATTATTTTTAGTATCGTTTTTCAATATTTAATGGTAGTAAATTAATATCTCGATGTGATGATAATATGGGACAAATTAATTTACGTGAACTGAAATTGATACAAAGTATAATTTATTGCAAAAATTTTTATTTAAATATTTATATTTTGTTCATTTTAGATGCATGTTGGCTTGGCTTAGAATTACCACTAATATCAAATCCACGAAAAACTAGAAAATCACTTGGTTCAGAAAAACCAATTCGAATAAACTAGTCGGGTGTAATTCTGTTTTCTTTAGGCATGTTTTCTGTCTTCATTTTGTATTAATTGATAAAATATTTGTGTTTCCGTATCTCTTATTCGTTTTATAAATGAATTGATGTACTCAATAATTCTATTTTACTGTAATTATTCATATAAAAAGTAAAAGTAAGTGTAATACTAAAATAGAGAGAAAAATATAAATCTGTAAGAACATGATTGCTATTTTCTTTGCTCGTTCCTTCCATTATTTTGACATTTTCAAAAAGTTCTGTCTAAATTGTAACGCGTTTTCATTGTTTTTTCATTTTTTTTCTTCTTTTGTACTATTTTCCTTCTTAATATGTATGTGTGATTTAATTATATTTTCGTTATTTGTATAAATACAATGAGAAAACAGTAGTCCTGACAGCAGAAGAAAAGAAAAAACAAAATTATTATATGAAAGACATTTTTCAAAACATCAAACTGGAGACGTATGATGTCTATATTGAGACCATGGCTTATTTGTATCCAATATATGAGCCATAGATAATAAAGCATCCGCTTGATCACGATAGGGTTCTCCATGTGTTGGTGTCAATTGTGAATTCAATGTTTTATTGGTTTCACTACCTTCATTTTCATTATCGTCATCATCGTTATCAGATCCTTCGCCTGGACCAAGTAAAAAATGTACATGATTTTTACTTGGTATTCGTTTAAGGAATGGTTCAGTTTCATCCGAACTAATAGCACCATCATTTGTGGGCACAGTTAGGTGATTAACTACAATAGCTGGTGATGATATATTCCGTTTTTTTATTCCCTTTAGTTCGTAAGCCGTAGGTTCGCGTTGATTTGTCTGAGAATTTGTTGAGCGTTGCTGTTGTTGTTCAGCTGCCGCATCCAATGAAGAAAATGATTGTCGTACAAGACTAACCGATGAAAGTGTAGTACGAATACTTTGTGCTGTAACTGCTAAATGTTGAGATATAAATTCAGTTATACGACGTTTTCGCATTGTAAATATACTTTGTAAAACGACGAGTAAACCAATGATAATTGAATACTGTGTTGTAATAAATAAAAGACCATGTTTTGGGTCTGTTCTTAAATGAGCAAATTTGGCATAATCATTTATAATATCTTGACAGACAAGTAAATCTGGAGGTTTTGTTGAAATATTCGTTTGATAATAACATATACAAATACTATATTTTTCATTATGATTTAATGAAGTTAATCTTAATGAATTTGAAAAATGAGGATGTGGTCTTAATGTTGTATTTTTTGAACTTAATTTTTCCTTTTTAAGTATAATTTCTCGATTTTGATTATATGGTCGAATAATAAAATGAAAATATTTTAATGAAGATATTTTTTTAAGTGATGTTGAAGGCGTTGTAGTCATTGTTGCTAATAGATTTGATTTACGTTCATTTTTTTCAGAATATACATTATTTTTAATTAATGATATTGGAATAGAGAATAGATCAAATATCACACGAATAGTATCTTTATCAATAAAGCCCCAATCAATTTCATAATTTGGTCCTTGATGAATATCTGGTATAGCGGTAACATTTGATTCTTTAGCTGTCTCTAATAAATCATTAACAGATATTTCATTTTTAATTTCATCAGTTGCTGTATCACTAGTAGTTATATCTTGAGATGATAAAATCAATGTTTTCTGGTTTTCTCTTTCATGTATAGAAGTATTTGTATTTACAATCTATAACAAAAAAATCGAATTGATTGTTCTTATTATTTTATTCTCTTGACTTACTTTTTTTATAGAAGAATTATTATCACTATTTAAGACAATTGTTGGTAATATTGTTGTTGTTGCTACATTTTGTAAACAGAATGTTTTATTTGATAATGCAAATAACAGAAATAGATATTGTTTTATAAAGAACATTTTTTAACCGGATTTAAATAAATTTTTGATTCATTAAGTTTAATATCTTGTGCATGTCTTTTGAAATAATCTAATAAGAAATAAAAAAAGAAATAGAAAGAAAAAAATATATGAACATATGTTAAGTAAAAAGATGAAAAGAAAGCTCAATGAATACGACGAGCAAAACACATTAATAATGGTTAGAGACGGTTTGTTCTTTTTCTTCCAACCAATTGTGAATCATTCGGAACTATTCATCAGCAATGGTTTAACAGAGTTGTCACAGGCAGTGAAGAAAAAATGGTCGACAACCTCAAGAACAGAGGAAGCAAAATATGCGAAAAAAGAAAAGAGGCAATAAGAATAAGACCATAGAAACAGAAAAAAAGAAGAAAAAGCAGAAAAAATTGATGTTAGTGTGCATGCACGAGTATATGGTATACTCGTTTTCTCCTAGTACCAGAATACAATAGCGAGAAATCATACCGGAGACTATATCGCGCCATTGAAGATAGTAGAATAAGAATAATATCGATAACAGTAAATCATCTAGCGATGATTGATGGTTGTTAGTAGGCACTCGCTCTTCTATATAAGACCATCATAAGAAAAAAATCATTAATTACTATTTAATTCCTCGTTTATTTTTTCTTTATTTCGTGTTTTACTTTTACTCTTACAAAAAAGTACGTAATATATGTTTGGTGCGCCAGCTTGTGAGTAAAAAAAAAAAACAGAAGTGTCGAATTTCCATGCACTTGTACATTTATTTTTATTCTTGTTTATGCGATTTCAGTTTTATTTATGTGTCTCAAGACAAAAATATTAAGTAACAGAACGAAAAGTATTTCCTTTTGATAAGAGCATACCATAATCAGGTAACTAACTGCTTACCTTTGATTTGAAATATTATTTATCATTTCATTTATGTATATATTCTTGACTGTTACATGTTCGTATATTTATAGCAAAAATATATTGATCTAAAATATAAAGTTCTTTTCATTATGATCTATAAAATGAGAATAAAGTCTTCTAAGAATAATAAAACATTCTCATATTTAATATCCTGTAAAAATGAAGCTTGCTTGAAATCAGACAAAACCAACAATCATCTTCCATATAGATTATAAAAAACATCTTGATTTCATTTCAAATACTGATTCAAAATAACTAAATAAATTATTTGCCGAACGCTTAAATTATAAAAACATTATTGTAAATATTAGCATTATTAATGAATAATATGAAATCAAATTCTATAGAGACTTGCTCTGAAAATATATTAATAAAGTAGTGAAATAAAAAAACACTTATCAATCAAGTATAAATCAAATGCATCCAAACGAAGCAAAATTAATTTGACGATCAAATAAAATATTGATCAAAAATAGATTGTAATTATTTTATCAACTGATGATATATCTTCTACTTAATCTAAATGTGATTTAAAAACGATACATATCAATTAAAACAATTTTCTATTGTTAACAATTTTTCTAAAACATACTCATGATTTAAAGTCAATAATGAATAAGTGAAAATTGATTTTCATTTAATGATATATAATAATATCGATTTTTTGTAGTTAAAAATAGATGAATTACTATAAAAAAAGCATCATAAAAATAGATGGAATTAAATGTATATAGAGCATACCATCATGCCTAGAAGACTTGATGGCATGTAGTGATTATTCTTAGATCTTGTTGTTATCGTTCCTTTTCATTGAAATCTATAGAAAAGCTGGTGTCTTTTTTGTTTTATTCTATTCTTACAAAGAATAGGAATTCCTAATTACAATTAGACAGACTCCAGGTGTTATTTTTGACATAGAGGAATATTAAAATGATTCAAGTGAATGTTTTTCTTCTGGACATTTGTTTCTTATATACAATATTTATCGTCGAAATATGGGCGAGAAAAATTGACATCACCTTTCTTTCATCAAGTTATAGTAGAAAATAGTTTAGGTATTTAATTAGAATTGTATTGTTATTAATTATTTAATAGAAATTTTTTAAAAACAATTTTAATTGAAAAATTTCAGTAATTTGATTTTGAAATGGTTATTAAACGGAATATGCATACGGTGTTCTTTCGATTACCAGTATGGAATCATTTCAACTTAGAATTTCATGTTTTCATTTTCATTTTCAAAAAAATATAATGTCTTTTAATTTTCTATAATATGAAGAGGAAAACAATAATATTAGCTACCACTCATGGATTTTATGCAATGAATATGAACTACTTCCGACACGATAGAAAAATAATAGAATGAGAGAAATACAGAAAAATTAATGAAAAAAGGAATCGAAACATATATGTAATTTGTGCTTTGTATTTCTACTTAGTCTTCTCATGAGAGAAAATAAAACAAAATTGACTCTTCAGGTCATATATATGTTTTCTACACTTTGTTGAAAATAGAAATATTTAATATTTTATGTCGATTTATAGTAGGACCAACGAGATAATGTAATTTAAAAACTTTCTCTGAAAGTAAGCACCGTATAATTTTATCGAAAAATTTCCTGTTCTTTTTGTTCGATTTGACTCTATGTTTGCTTTTTCAACAAAAGACTTTTTCTTCAGTTGAATGCTTCTACCTTTTATAATGAACCAACTGTTATTTTATGTTGATGCATTAATATTCTTGATGAATAAAGTAGAAAGTCTAATGTTTAACTTTTGAATATTCAATAAGTACAAACTATACTGGCATTTTTTGAACATTCTCTTTTGATATTGTCCTAAAAAACATCCAATATTATACATCATTATTTACAAATTACAAAAAAATTCATTTATTTAACATCAAAATTTCAATTATTCTTAGTTCTGAACCTCAAAAATGTGACTATGTTGATGAAACTAACTCTGTTTGTTTTTCGAGATAATGGAAACTCTATGGTACGATCTATTGGGAATCTTTTAAAGCAAATCTATCACATATATAATCAACTGCAAATACATTTTCTTTGACACCTGCATTCTATTTCTCTCAGTGAGAGAGAATCAGACTGAATTGGAGATAAAAAAAAATCAATGAAAATGAATGAGAGCTTAGTCAAGAATTCTCGAGCACTAGTGTACTATAAATTTCCTGGCTTTTTGATACAATATATATTGATTTTCAACTAGCATAAAACTCAGTTTACTTACTAATAATCGATTTATGGTGTATTTAATTCAATGTGCATCAAATTCATCGTTCTACTTTGTACAATGCACAAATATGTTTTTCCGTTAAATTTTCCATTTCTACTAAGTTGAAAGTTTTATAATCTCATAAACGATGAGTCCAATTTAGGTTTCGGAGTGAATATACAGAACGAACTAATTTTGAAACTGAATATAAATTACAAAGATATACTCAAGTAAACATAGAAAATTTTTATAGATGTTATGGCTCGTTTTTAAAACAAATTAGTGACGATAGTTTCATGTAATTTCTCCTTTTGAATAGTGTAGGAACATGAATGTAAAAAATACTTTTTATATCCTATGTTAGAATTGATTGATTTTTCATTTAAAAAAAGACAAATCTTAACAATAATAACAAGCATCGATGTATATTTTTATTGAGTTCATATGACACTGAACTTTCAATTGAGAACAAAGAAAGAAAGTTTGCCAAAATAAAAATTTGTCGTGCATTTTCAAATAAAAATACGCACTGTTCTACTTCTATGTACAATACTATGTCCCTAGCCTTGATCCTGCTCATTCTTCAAGAAAGTCTGGAAGGACCTGTCAGGATCGTGGATCTCAATGTTCTTGTCAAGTTTTTTTTCAGGATCCTGTTTCAAATCCTAGTAATTCCTGTTTGTAAGGTTTCTCATCGTTCAACAGGATTCTTGTCAAGATTTATAATTGATTCTGTTCAAAATCCTGACGAAGATAGATGTAAAGTTTTCATCAAGGTTTTGACCGGTTTTTATTCGGAATTCGTTCAAGATTTATAAATCTTTAGATCACAATATGAATTTTAATACCAATCTTAAATCTCAACAGTGATCAATGAAAGGATTTTTGAAGTTTTTATTTTATTTTGCTCCGAAACTGACAGAACTCAGTAGTTTACCAGAACTTTATCCTGATCATGATTGGACCTTTGTACAAACAAACAGAGAGCTTATGATAAAATTTCAGAAATTCTTTTTAGATCTCTCAAACATTTGTATTGAAATTGATATCAGATTCAGGCTAGAAACAACAGTTTCTTGGCGCTTTTATCCTGAAAAAGAATTCGAAAAATTACTAAATTTAAGGCATAAGTTTTATGTTATTTATTGCACAAATTTTTTTTCACAAAATAGCTATTCTTAGTGAGAGATAAATCATTTGGTAAAAATAGTTCACAATTTCGATTATGTGTAGAAAAAAATAGACATAAATTTCTCAAATTTACCTTTCCCTGAACCAATTGCTGGTTTTAAATCTAGTTGTAAATTGCTCAGAATCTTGATTGAATTCTGTTATAAATTTTGTCAGGATCTTGAAATTCTGCGACTATATGTTTTCTTCAATATTTGGTCGTTTCCTCAGCAAAAAAAAGACAGTATGTCCTCCTTACAGGAACATTATTAGATCTGTCAAGAACCTAGTGCGGAAACACTAAAGATCTCCACTAAGATTACAGCAATATAAGGAGAATGAGAAAGAAAACTTTCAGACGTCATAAAAAGAATGCAAAGTGTGATATAGAGTATGAAATGATGTTGCAGTGAATCATTTTTTCCACTTGTTCATTGTCTTGTGGCATTACAGACAAGCACATATAAAAAAGAGAAGTGAAATACTCAAGTGAAACAAAAGAGAAAAATCACTCATATGACAACAACAACCGAAAATAAATAGCAGCATCTAGAAAAAAATATCAATATACTCTATAAATTCAAATCATTTTATTTTTTTCATTCATTAAACGTCACGCACACCATGGACAAAGAAGAAGATGTCGACAACAACAACGGCTGCCTCATAGAGTAATGGATTAGGAAAAAGAAAATTTTTTGATTGATGCAATGCATTATTCTTTCTGTTTCAATGTAACAATAATTCATTGCATGACCAAAAGAAAAACGAAGAGCATGCTCATCGATTGAGTTACTATTACAGTTGGGATTATACATCGAAATAATACATTCAATTAATCAGAATAAAGAATAATGATTGAATACATTGAAAGCGATGATTTTATATACGATTAGAAAAAATGACTTTTTTTTGAAAGAGAAATTCATAGCTGCTTAGTTTCTTTATTCATATATGTATGAATATACATATCAATTATTATTTAACGTGAAAGAAAATAAAAATAAAATAATTAAGAAATGAGAAATGAGAAAAGTAGAAATGCTAGTCCAGTAGTATCATTGATATGCCATGAATAATGAACAAACCAAGCTAAATGGAAATTTAAAAAAAGAACAAACTTCAGCTATGTTTATGATTACTGGTTCGTACGCCATTGATCTCCCCACTATGTCAGATTTTGAGGCATGCATGCAGATGAACCATGAAATGAAGGGGCGAATATGCAAGTGTCATCGGATCAAAAATAACTTGATCAATTTCTAGCTCCATGTTTGAAAAAAACCATGTCTTTTCAAAATCTACTAATTGCTGTTTCAGGTTAATTTCATTTGAATTCCGGTTTGAATAACTAATAACAGAAACTTCTGCAATATGTCTCTGAGATGCTATCCATAGTTAACATATTTTTCAAGTCAAATATACAGGGAAAATATTAGACATTGATATTTCTTGACGAAGTTGTTGCCGTTAAAAACGTACCAATCACACTTGTCACTATTCTATGTAATTCTTGTTCACTTAAAAGTTTTTCGAATAATGAAAAATTTCATATCTTCAATTTCATTCTTATTAATATTGTTTTTACCATTTTCCTCTCATGAAATCCTATGTCTTCCAAGATATTTTGGATCTTTATTTTTCAGTTTACCTTATTTTCAGATTAATTCATCAACAGTTTTTTGTTCAATCAATACAATAATCGTTAATAAAAAAAAAATCAACAAGCAACATTAATATAAAAATAGCTGAAACAATTTTTTGTACAAGTGCGCATCATTTTCTTGCAGAATATATAGTTTGTATCTTATTTAGCTGTAATTATATGTTACGCAACTTTATTGCATTCACTAGAAAATCAAAAAAACAAATATTTAGCTTTTATTCTTCGTGTTAATGTAAAAGTTTTATTACATTTGTACATAATTGTTCAATCAATTTTCCTTATCAAAATGAATAATTTTAATTTGTTCAATAGATGATCTATTTTATTTGGTTAATACGCAAACTTTTCCCTTGGTATAATTTTTGTCATTCTATTCAGTCGTGTATATAAAATAGTTTTACTCGATTTACTAAGTTTGAAATTACTTGATTTAAAAATACCATATCGAAATGGAAAAGATACAGCATCCATTGCAAAACACCCAAGTATATTATACCTGTTAGTTCACAATTCATTCAAATATAACTAGCTATCTTCTTCTTGTTTTTTTTTTTCGTACATTTCAAGACATTAATCATTGTAACAAATTGTAAATGTCTGAGTTTGTTAAAAGTTCAATTTTGACATTTTAATCATACATTCGACATTAAAAAAAAAATTATCATTTACTTTAAAATCTGATTGAATTACTCAATAAAATCTCACGTTCACTGAAATATTAGAAAAAGATCAGATCGATATTTAAACAAATACTTTATAAGAAAAAAAGAAAACATCTAGCTTTTGTTTTATTGAAATTAAGAATAAATGCTCGAAAAATCATCAAATAGAATTTATTCATATGAAAAAAAATCTTTAAAATAGAAATCAATCAATTAAATCACTGACTATAAGTAAATGGAATAAATTATAAAATTGCATCAAGTGGTTGATCTAAATAATCAACAGCTGTTTCACCACATAATACACATTGTGAAGCAACAAGATCATCAAGTTCTTGTTGTACACTTTCCATATCACGTGATGGTGGTGCTATACCACTAGCTATTATTGATTGCAAACGATTAACAGTATCAATATCTTTTTGTATTGCATTTATTTTTAAAGATTTATCAAGTTTTTTTTGTTCATTTACTTGTCCACTTTTAGTTGCTGTTTGTGAACGATTTGTTTCATCTAAATTATGTTCATCTTTACGTTTCATTAAACGTCGTACATATGTAAATAAACAATCACCATGAAAATAATGACCACAAGCAAATATATAAAATGTTGATTGTAACATTAATGCTTGTTCACATAATGAACATGTTGCATATGAATCAATTGATGCAACACAACGTGTACGATATTTAGCTAAATCATCACGTATATCATCAATAGATTTTGATGCATCATTCATTTCATTTCGTAAATCATTTAAACGATCATTATAATGTTCTAATGATTTAATAATTGGTTTTTTAAATTGATCAATTGTTTCAAAATCAGGAAATAATGGAAGAATATCTTCGATTTTAAGTAAATCATTACCACAATCTTCGAGAATTTCCATTACTTCATTAAGATCATGTCCTTGAGTTACAACAGAACTAGCTAAATTGAAATAATAAATGATTTTTACAAATCAATCAATTTAATATAAATCAGTAAACTATTCATCAGAAAGTACATAATAGTTCAAGGTTCTCCTTCTTCTAATTAAAACAAGTCAATTTTCGTGAGAAAAATCAAAATTGAGATAAATGCATAGGAAGATAACCCGAACTTTGATCTTTCATAAATGAAATGATTGTTTATTCAGTACTTCATTTTTTTTGGTCAAAACTTTCGATGATTTCTGTCATATTCTACTTGAAACATATGCTTTTTTTCAGAAAGAGTGAGAAATCTTTTTCACTATTTACGTGTTTCGATTGCGCATCTCAAAATTCTCGAAGGGACTTCATTGTAACCTATTGCGTGTTTTTTGTTTGAAAGAGCATGTAGAGCTGCAGTGCCTATTTTTTTGAATTAAGCTTTTTTATTATTATATAAAAAAAAAAACACTTCTATAAATCAATGACCATTTTTCGAGACATTGAACTTTTCATTCCTTTCCTCCATTTAAAAAGTAAGAATTTCAAAGAAAAAAAGTCCTACATCCTGACATACTCTGTCAAAAACAAAATAAAATATATAGAATGAAGATTCAAAGAGAATTTTGGATTGCCAAATGAGCTATTTTTTTAGTCCTTATTTATTAATTGACAATTTCATGCGATTTGAATATACCTGACCCAAGATCGATTTTTGAGATGAGAGGATGGGTAGTCTTAAACAATTAATGATAATAACATCAGGTATTTATTTAGTCTATAATTTGAATAAATTAATCTCAGTTTTCAAGAAACTTACTCAAAATGTTCTAAATAAATCATCGCTTGTAATAGTATAACACTGGTAGACATCACGCAATATAAATTCGAAGAAGGATACTATTTTGTTGTTCAGTATTATTATATTTCAGAAACTAGACTGATATTTTTAATGTCAATTTAACTAAGTTTTCTCTTTGTTTTGAGTAAAGAATATTATTATGAGATTCTTCATCATGAAATACGATCATTTAAAAGTTAATTTCTATTAGAATCTCATGATTATATATAGATGTAATTGGTTCTATGGATATAAAGACAAAACCACCATGATATCAGCTCAAAAAACTTTATAGTCAAAATATATGATACATTCAATGTTTCATTTCTTACCAATTTTAAGCCACAAGTTTTTTGCTCGTTCATCACTACTTGGAACTGTTGATGCACATTCTTTTGCTAATTTAACATTTACCTAAAATTTAAAATCAAGAATGATTCATTAATGTATTAGTTGTTTGTCTCTATTTATTACTTGTAAAGCCGTATCAACAGCTTCTTCATGCATATTTAATAAACGATATAAAAAGACACTTTCTTCTTTAAGATCATGATCAATACAAAGACGTAATGCATATCTTGGATCATAAGTTATTATATGAGGATCCTAATTTATCATAAACTAGATATGTTTTATTAATTTATATAATAATTCATACTTCTTTTTGATTTCTTAAATAGGGCATTATTTGACTAGGATCAAATTTAACATATTCCGAAAGAAGATAATTATGAATTGATTTATCAATACATCCTCTTGTTAAACAAAATTTTAAAAAATCTAATACAGCTTTACCCTCAAAATAAAGAATAATTAATAATTAAAAGAAAGAAAATTAAAATATTCTTTACTGTTGGATATGCTCGTGAATAAGCAATCATTGCTGGTAATAATTCTTTAGCTTCAAAACGTTCATTATATTTCTTTTTCCAAACAGATATAAGATTTTCAGGTAATTTTTCAATTAATGTTGGTGAATATTTATAAAGAAGTTGATAATTACTCTAGAAAAAAAGAATTCAAATTTAAAAATAAAAAAAAAAATATATATATACTAATGGTTCAAGTGTTTTTAATGCTTTTTCATAATCTTCACGTTCAAGATAAAGTAAAATAACACGTTCATAATCTTGTACATGTTCAGCAAATAAAATTAAATCATCAAGATCACCATGACTTGTTAATAAATCATACATAGCTGACCGATGTTCTTTAAGACATGATTGAATTTCTGGTTTACGTAAAAAATATTGAAATTTTCGACGAATTTCATCAAATTTTTCTTTTCGACTATTTTCATCTAAAAATTCGTCCTGTGATTGAAGATTAAATGGTGATCTATTATTTGAATTAGGTGATGTTGTTGTTTGATTTGTTGTTGTACTGTCTTTTTGACGTAATTCATCAAGTTCATTTAAAAATAAATCCGTTAACCATAAGGTTAATATTGTTATTTGTGTACTATCCTATATAAATAAAAAAACAAAAGAAGAAGACAATAATTTATGTTTATATTTGTATTCAAATTTTTTTGTTTTTACTATTGATGGTTTTTGATATTGTAAAACAGCTTGAAGATATTCTCGAAGTGGTTCTTTATCTCTTAAAGAAAAGAATTTTAATGTTACATCTTCAAATGATGTATCTGATGTAGCATAAATAGTTGCACTAAGTGTATATCTATATAATTAAAGAAAAAAAAGAAAAAGATTTTTATAATCGAATTCAAACGAATAAATATTTACTTTTTTTCATTAAATAAATAATCAGCATGTTTAGAATTAATTGAACGTTGTCTTCGTGCTGTTTCATCTGGATCATCTACCTGAATATTATAAATATTATTTTATTTACAATTAAAACTTATTAACATACTACAACACATGTTTCAAAAGCTTTTTGAAAATCTTGTTTTTGCATAAATACACGCCAAACATCACGACGTTCATCATTGATAGTATAACGAAGAACATGTTCATCAGTACATGCCCATAATTGATCACGAATTTGATCACGTGCATAACAAACTGGTCTACCACTCTAAAAGATAGTTTCAAAATTTAAAAGATATAGATTTTACAATTTAGAAGACTTGATTAGTTGTAGCAAAAAACAAAAAGATTCTGTTTTGAAGTTATACTTTCTATGGATAAATTTATTACTGAAATATTCTAAAATAGCTTAAATATTTCTGATAAAATTGTTTATTGAGTTCAGTATATTCTCAAAAGTCTCAGGAGTCAATAGATCTTTATCATATTATCCAACACCATTCTTATTCATGTTTCATTGATTTACATGAACAGATAGTATTGAAATAAAATGTATTCTCGACGATGACTATACTACCTACATATCATTAGTATACATGTCAAAACTAGAGATGTACAAAGTAAGCTTTATTAGTACTCTAGGCTCCAACTGAGAAAAATCTTCTAACTCTTACTCTACTCTGCAGGATAGAGTAAGATAACCTTGAATACCTCTAGTCAAAACGAAGAATTTGAATGACATACAGATCTTTTTAAATATTTCTAAAAAAAATGACAAATTATTTTGTGTGCAATTGACCATAATTTGTTAACGAAAGTTTATAACCAATAGCGATTAAGGGTACCCCCCCCCCTCTTTTTTGACACTTGCTGGTTCTCGAAGACGGTACAACCGATCAAGCTGAAATTTTTAGCACAGATAGAGCACTAAAAATAAAGAGATACGTGTCCGAGGAAAAAAAATTTTAAATAACTTTTTATGGGATTTTCCGGAAAACTCTGGTTTTCCAGAGGTTCGCATCTTGACACATTACGACCCCCCTTAAAGTTTGTCCGATTGGGCTGAAATTTTGTTTATAGATGCCTAACACTATTCCCCAGAGGTAAATTTAAGGATTTCCAAAAATCTCACTTTCTTTTTTTTTTTATAAGAAAAATACGCCCAGATTTGAGTTTGTGCTTCAGACCTTGACTTTCACGACCCGGTAACTCCGAGCAGGAACGTCAAAAATGAAAACGCTTGATTTTACCTCTGGAGAATACTTCGAAGTATTAGTCGTGAAATTTTCAGCTCGATCGGACAAACTAAAAAGGGGGTCGTAATGTGTCAAGATCTAGAAAATCGCTGTTTTACAGAACGCTAAATAAAAGAAATAAATTTACATACGATTACTATGAAAAAAAAAATTTTCTCGATCTAATAAATAGGTAAAAGTAAGACATTTCGAGTCGAATAATGTCTCTACCTGCACATGGCACCCAAGGCTATCATATCTTGGGCTCAGCTCAAAATCGAGTTTTGAGTCAAAAAAGAGGGGGGGGGGGTACCCTTAATTGATTTTCCTAATCTCATTTCTCATTACTGTATAAACATGATTTGCTTGAAAAAAAATCTAAGTGAAACTTACTGCCATAGAACCATCAATCATAACAATTTTTTTATTAACAGTGCATACAGCACGTATTTGATTTTCATTCGGAAACATCATAAGGCAATGAAATTCTGTTAATGCAACAGATTTTGGTGGTTGTTCTTCATCTCTTTGTTTAAGACTTTTATCAATATAATAATCAATAATACGATGACGTTGAATAAAAGAGTTTTGCACATTAACTGGATCTATTTCAGTATAAAATAGACCAGCACCTGTTATCCATGCAAATTGTCTCTGTAATAATTGTGTTGTAGATGATTTTCGTTTAACAAATAATTGAATTTCACTTTGAGCATTACCACTTGGAAATTCCAGATGTTTTAAATCAGATAATGAAGCATCACGAAAAAAAGCAAAAAATGTTGAAAAATAATCTGATTTACGTGATGAATCAATTTGATGTTCAAAATAATACAAAGCTCTAATATGAAAACAATATAAAGTTTTATTCAACTGTTCATTTTTATATCAAAGGTGGGTCAATATGAACTGAACTAATTATAAATGCAACTGTTCTCTCATTTACTATTCATAAAAAATATTCAATTATACGTCAAACAATATAAAATTTTAAATTCTAAAAAACTGTGTACTTCATTTTTTAAAAGAAATTTTTTCCATTGCGAAACAAGTAACACACTAATGTACACTGTATATCCCTACTACGACATTTAAAGCTAACGAAGAAAAGCATGATAACGCTAATGAAAAAGTTCATAAGGTTTTTTCTAATTGATCGATAAAATTTTCCACGAAATCGTTTATCTTCTTGACTATATTACAAAACTTTAAACAAAAGCTTCAAGTGAAAAGCTGGAAGACGAAAACAAACAAAAGAGAACTGAATTTTATAACGAGTTTGAGGTCTGGTAATTTTCTTCGTGAATTTTATTAAAAAGATGGCTCCTTTCGATTCACCAGTCACATAGTTTCATAGAAAAAAAATAAAATATTGTATTTTTGCGATGTAAAAATAAAAACTTTGTACCTGAAATTTTAATTGAAACTGTATAGTTTTGAATTGCTGTGTAAAAGAAAAAGTTTTTTTTTTAAAGCGAAGTGCACAGTTTTCTAGAGTGTGAAATTCTCTTGTTTTTGGTATTTACTTGAATACTTTTTTTAATGAATAGTAAGTGAGAGAAAAAGGATACATTTATATGTAGTCCAATTCAATGCGACTCATTTGTTCTTATCTTACTTTTGTGTGGTAATAACAACAAATATATTTGTATTATCTTCATAAGCAGATTTAACATCACAATAAATACCGGTAACACTATCTCTATTCATATCCATAATAGATTTAAATGATGGATAAACTTCATTACATGATGATAATTCACCATCCGATCGAATCGATACTTCATAGATACTTCCATCTTGACCAGCAAGAAGTGCAACAACATCATTTTGTTGTTGTAAAAATCGATTACACCACGAAACAGAAACAAGGATAAATGATGTAGCATTTCCAAATCGTATTGGTTTTTTAATTAATTTTAATGAATTTGTTGATGATACAAGAATGTATACATCACGTTTATCACGTGTTGATACAATAACTAAACGACCGTAGGGATCAAGAAATACTTTACTTATCGCATCTGGCATTTGAACCTCTATTAACAAAAATATATAAATATATATATCTATATACATATATTTGCAAATATATATTTTGAATTGAACCTGGAAATGATGAAGTTTTTGTGTCTTTTGGTGTTTCATCGAGACATCGTCGTTGTAAAGTTTTCTCATTTAAATGTAAAATAAAAACATTATTTGAGACAACAAGATAATTAATTTTTGTATTTTTGTCAAATCTAAATATTTCTTTTCTTGACTAGAAATAAATAAATAAATAGAGTAAGATAACTTACTTCCATGGTAGCTCACTCTTGAGAAAGATAGGCTGAAGACCGGTATCTATTGTCATAGTCTGAAAAAAAAAAATAAGAATTATATATCTACATAATAAAAACATATGTTTTTTTTACGACTTCAATTAACAAAATGATTGCATGAAATGCTTCATTTATATAATACAAGAGTAGAATTCTCCTCTGATATGATCTGATCAATTATAACCGAATTCTTGTTTTAATTTTTTTTTTCATAAGAATACAATTAGTACTCGAGAAAAACTTTGGGTGGGGCAGGAGGATGGGCGGAAATACTCAATTGACATGATGATATAAGTTTCACATTTGAGACTTAAATTATCACTATGTAACCGATGTTATTAAAAACAAATTTCCAGCAGCACTATAAATAGATGATAAAAATTTCTTTTGCACTTATTAAACTTTCTAAATAGAATTTTGATGATGAGAAATATTTCTGTGTCTATATGTGTGTGTTGGATTGAATTTTCTGGTCTAAATGAAAATCAATTCATTGATTCATTCTCTTTGAAAAGGAATTTGTATTGAGAATTTGTATTAAATTGGTTGCAGAGAGTCAACAACTAAAGAAATGAAATGAAATCATTGAATCAAATGAATTGTACAAACGATTACTAGTCTATTTTCTTAACAAAATCGAACGAATGTTGTTCTGTTATATATTTGTTTGAATATTGTTGTCGAACAGTTCAATACAATCAATTAAAAACGTGTTAATCTCCATTTGCATAGAGAATAACATGTAATTTCACTATGAAATTAAAATAATTTTTATGCTCATTCAAAAACTTTATTCACTACTTTTTCTAATTTGTCACAAAACTGAATATAATATACGAACTGCATTGAATTATTCTATCAATTTATTAACTTATAATTTATTTAGATAAGATACTAAAATGTCTAATATAAAATCTATTATAATAATCTAACATATGAATATCTAACGATTACATTGAAAATTCTAGTAACTGAACTTTTTCAATGATTATGAAGAAAAATTTCTTAACTACTAATTCGATTATTTTCTGTCTAAAAAATACTCACAGGTTCATCGGCCCGAAATGTTTGTTGTGCTTGATATTCCAATTGTTGATTAATATCATCGCCCAGCATTTTTCTTTGTCTATCAAAAAGAATGTGATAAACAATATGAATCAAAACTTCAAAAGGCTCTCTTTTTATTCTTTATTTATAACAAAATATCATCAATTGAAACAATACAGTAATACATTATTATCAAAAACTAAAAGGAAATATGAGAAAATGACTGTGCATCATAATGCTTTTAGCATGATCATCGTCGTTCTTCAAGACTCCTTTGTAGTCGTCCACCAGCAGCAATTCTTTGTCGTGATCTGATGGAAATAAATCGTTAAACTAATTATTATGCGAAGATTCAACGACTTACATATCTTTAAATAGGGACGAAACCCGATGAGAAGCAAAAATAAAAAAACCTGAAAAAAAGAAAATAAAGAATTGAAGTAATTTTAAGATATGCAAAACGAAATATATCAATATCTTCTGAATTAACAATACTTATTCAAAAGGAAAAGATATATATATATATATAAAGAATTTATCTAAATATTATTATCAATATTCATTAGATGAATAAAAACAAGAACTATCTGTATTATCTCTATTCTCCCAATAGCATCAAGATTTAAATTAGAAGATTATGAAAGACAAGAAGTTGATTGTGAATTAGTTATATTCGATGTTGCTGAATTCAATAATGGAAATATAATAGTCGATCCAGTTTTAGTATTATTCAATAATGAATTAGTATGATCAAGTGTGTCATCATCGGGTGCAATATAGACAGTTAAATGAACAAACCATACTGGTAATGATTTACATTTTGCATTTTTATCATTTGTATCTGTACTTGACAAATATTTATCATTATCTTTTTTTAATAATAACTTCAATATCATGTTTGACCGTTATTAAATGTTCATTTGTTATTATTTCATCAATTCTTTTAAGAACTCGAAATAATGATGCCATTTGTTCATTAAATAATTTCCTATCAATTATTTTGTCCGTTTCTACTTTTTATTTCTTCTGTTTGATTATTTTCATTTATAATACCACTACATGACATATATGTCAAATCTTTTCAACGTATATAATAAGAATACAAAAGAAATACAGTTCGCTGTAAATTTGTTTAAGATATTGTAAGATTTGGTTACTAGTTACACTATTTTCATATTTATATAAATCATTCATTTTGATATTAACTTTAAACAGGTTAAGATTTATTTTACAATGAAATGAAAGATGATATCAATAAAAATTAACCAAATCTTGATGATTTTCAAATCATTGAAAGTTAGAAAATAAATTATCGATGTACGAGTTTATTTTTCAGTTATAACAAATGAAATCTTTTCATCTTGTAATAAGAACAAAAAAGCATTTCAAACTCTTACACAAATCTTCGTAAACTATTATTTTGCAAGAAACTATCCCATAATCAGAAATACTTATTCTAAAAACAGCTAGTAACTAGTAACTATTAGAAGCAATAATATGAGCAACAGAAGTATGTTAACATCGAATCTATTATTACTTCATATCAGAAAAGTTCACCATTCTTAAATCCACCATGTATAATTACGCATTCAAAAAAAGAGTTGTGATACGAATCTTCTCATATCAAACAACCAACAGCTAATGATAAATATGTTTCTACACATACTACTTTTATAATATCAACCGATCTAAATCAATAGTTCTAATATTTCCTAAAATCACAAAGATTGAAACTTATTCTTCATAATAATTCTATTTATTTGATATTCAAAACAAAAATGCAAACGATATTCGTTAAGTTAAAACGACAGGCAAACCGTAACTATCTAATTTACTATTTTAATGTTAAAAAAATTAACTTATACAATAATATCCGTATCCATCTTCTGCGAACACATATTCATCTTTTGTTTTTTCAAAATCTTTGTTTGTAAAAAGAAAACTATTTGATATCATCTTTAACCACTTCAAACATAATGTCAATAATCCACTTTCTTTTATTTTTTTACTGATAAGAAAAACTTTTTTTTACTACTACATAATTGACATGTCCTACCTAGTCCAAAAAGAGCACAAGTAAAACGATGTGTTGAAGAATTCGCTTTCTTAGCTTGATAAAACATATAAACTCCTAACGCCGATGTTGATGCTATTCCAAGAGCATGACATGAAAAGCAAGCTGATGGCTGTTGTGATGCTGGTAAAGGTCTATCAACAGTCATCTAATAGGTACATAAAAAAGCAAATACAATATTTATTATCTGAAAAAAAATTTTATAATATACAACTTATTTTTTATATGAAAATAGTTAATTAGTGCGAACAAAAAAAAAATTGTTGAATTTTTCATAATTCTTCGTACTTCTCTAATAACACAAGAAAAAATTGTTTTTATTTTACATATGTAGATATAATTAAGAAAATCAAAAGAAAAGACCCTCATAGAGAGTAAGCAAAAAAAAAAGGAATTGTTTTATCGTAAATTTGGTGGTCGATATAAATGAAAATTATGTATATTATCAAGATCTCTTGGCCAACGTTGTATTGTGATACAAAATGGTTCTATTGGATGCCAAAGTGTAGCTAATGTAGTACGACGATTAGTAGTTAAAGTATTCGGAATAAATAAAGCATTAGCTGTTGTTGTTGTTGTTGTTGCTGTTATGGGATTATTATTGTGATTTGTGATTGTTGGTGTAATAATTGTTGTCGTTGTCGTTGTTGCTGTCGCCGTTGAATTATCTGTTGTCATAAATTGTGGTAAAATAATTGAACGATTTGTTAATGTTAATTGAAATTTCATTCTTTGACAATCACGTGAAAAAAATCTTACTGGATTATTTGGACATGTTTTTATCATATCATCAATATGAACAATTTTATCATCATATGAATATAAATTTAAATCAAGATATGGTGATATGGTATGTGTTATTGTACGTAATGGTAATTGCATAAGTAAACGTTTTATTGAATCATAATCACCGGTTGATGTTGAATTATAATACATATGTTCAAATTGACGACGACCGGCATATGTTGATAAAGGAAAAAATTCTAAATCTTTATAATTAATTAAACCATATGATGATGAAGAACGAAAATCATCATTATATTTTTCAAATATATTAGCTAATTCAATTGATGAATCATCATATATATTAAGGATTGTAGATGTTTGAATATTATAAACAACAAATAAAGCATAATGCATTTGTTGTTCTTGTTGTCGTTTATTAACAATTGTTTCATGTGCAAATTTAAGTAAAATAATATTATTTGTTAAAAATTGTACTTTATAAAATTTACTTGCTAAATAATCATTAAATGAATGAATAAAACGTAATTGTTTATTACTTTGTTTAGCACGTTTATATAAATATGTTAATAAACGTTGTTTTAATGTGCATAATTGTTTATCATTCATTGGTAATAATATTTGATTTTGAATTAATGACCAATAATCATCATTTGTATCATTTATTGTTCGATCTGTTGAATATTCTATTCGTGTTAGATTCATAGGTTGATCATTATCATCATCATCGTCGTCATCATCATCATCAGCTATGGTCGACATATCATGATCATAATCTAAAGAATTATAAATACAAAAATTTCTTCGATAATATGCAAGGCAAAAAAAGGATTCTAAAAATATTTTACAAAAATTTCACTTCAAAAAACAAACCACTTAAATTAAGCATAGACTAATTTCGAAAAATTAACTGAATAAGATAACCGGGTCTACATTAATTGATTGAAATGACAACTAGTTGCAGTATAGAATTGATCGCAATATTGAAAAATAAAATCGGCAAAAAATTATCTTAGCATTATAGAGAAATAATTCAGTTAGATTTAGAAAATAACTAAAGACCTATTCAAGGATATGAAGGAGAAAGTAGAAATATAAATATGAATGTTGACTGAACTCATCTAATGGAGCTTAAAGCCTTACATGTAAAGAAGTAATAGTTGCTTTTCAAATTTTATCAAGATCTTCTATAATTTTTCCTTGTTTTTTAATTTCTGTTCGCTACAGTTTTCACTATTCGACAATGGATATAGTTTTCATCTTTTCGTAAGCTTTCAATAAATTCAAAATGTGAATGTCAACAGTCAATTATTCTTTATCAACAACATCATCTACGAATTCATTTCGTGAGATGAATCTTCATTTTTCACAACGCCTATATGTGATTGAATCACATGTCTTTAAATTGAGGTTTGTGTGAAAAGTGAAATAGAGATCATGCTTCTGTCAAATAGATCACCAATTCCATATTGCAACTAATTGTCACTATCTCCTAATATATATCTGATGAAATGTATCAACCGATTTTTCATATACATCAACGTAGATGGCACTTATTGATCTTTCGAAAGATTGTTTTTTTTTTTAGAAATGACTTCCATAGTACGAGTGTTTCTGTTTTTTCTTTCGCATAAATACTCGAGAGATTAGATTGAATTTCAAAAACAAAAAAAATTCATTGTGTTCATGTCTATAATGAGACGAATAACATTCCTCTGATAAAAATAGGTTACCTGATGTTGTTGTACTAGTTGGATAAGTAAGAAAACCTCGTCTAATAGGTCGATTTTCACGTTGAAATATTGATTGAGCTAAATTTGTAGGTAGATCATTAGTTTCAGAGACAAGATTAAAATTTGTTTGTTGTTCTTCAGTATTATTCAATGAAATTCTAGTTGGAGGTGGAGTAAATGGTCGATGAAGTTCTTCTCGAACAAATGAACTACCATTATGTGATAATAAACGTGATGATGAAGAATCACTGTTCTGATTTTCACTAAAATGATCACGAATACGTTTTCTTTGTTGACCACCGGTTTCATTATCTTCCCATTTATCAAACATTGATGATGAATTTCTTTTAAAATTTTTTTTATTTAATAAACGTGGTGACATTGTTAATAAATGTTTAGGTAAACTATATTTATATAAAAATTCTTCTTTTGTTTGAGCAAATTTTCCTACAGTTAATAATTCAATTAATTTTCCATTTTTTTCATCAATATGATATAAATGTAATTTTTGATGTTGAATTGATAATATAGCTAATGTTGATTTATATATTGTTAAACCAATACGATCAAATTGAAATTCAAGTTGTTGACATATAATACCACGTGAATAATCAATAAGAAATATAAGAAAATGTTCAAAATAAAATCTTGATAATGGATTAAGATCTTCATTTGATTGTACTAATTGATTATATGGTGGATGTTGTTGTTCATTAACTAATTTTGATGCACATATTATAGCATATTGATCAGAAGAAAAAAGACAATATATATGATTACGATTTAATGAATAACCTATAGATGATGAACGTATTTGTATTGTAATATGATGTTCAAAAATTTTATTAAATGCTTGATCACGTAATTTTTCACAAGTAACTGCATCCGATATAATTTGTCGAGAATTTTCACCATTTTCATCTAAACGTGTATAATTTGTTGATGGAGAACATTGAATTAAATGTGGATAAACACGTTCAAAACCTAAATGAAATTGTTTTTTTTTTAGTTATTTTATTCATTTAATTTATATACTGATGATTATTATTATTATACAATAATTATAGAACCTTTTTTGGAGAGTCTCGTACTTGACTGAAGTAAAAAGGTCAAAGAGTGCGTTGTTCTTTTCTGATGTACTGTAAAATACTGCTTGTTGACTTCAATGCTACAAAAATAGTCTACCAACTTTAAGTATTTCAAATTTGTATTGCTAATCTAACACTTTTTTTTTTAAAGAATGGTTATTATTTAATGTATGTCAAGAATTTTCGATATCTTGAATATGAAATTACTACATGAACTTTTTATGGAACTTTTCTTAATCATATTTTGACTAACGTTTAATCTCCAACTATCATAATTAAAATCTTATATAATGACAAATACAGAATTGTAATTCAGTTATGTCTAGTTTTATTTTTTCTTGTCTTGTTTGGATCTTTTTCATTTTTTTTCCTATTTTACTACTCCTCAACAGAAAGACTTTCATAAAATATTTTTCTTGTAATGTAAAACTTTCATATGGTTTAACTAATTGACCCCATTATTGGTTGTTTTCTATTACACATGAATATACTCTATTCAATCATCTATATTTATACTAGAGACATTTTGAGGAAGTTCTCATGACAGATCTAGATATGTTGAGTTTAGCCCATTAGTGAGCCTTTTATCGATCTCTTAAAAGCGATATGTTTATGACAACTCTTAAGATGGTGAATATGTTTTTGAATTCATATTAGATTTGATTGTTTGTTGAACAATGTGTTCATGTTTTTATGCTTTAGTTTCGTTGTAGATTATTTTGCTTTCTACATTCGCGATTGAAACTATCTTACGTTGATCTTGTACTATTTTTCAGATCCTCGCTCTCTTCTGTTAACTCTATATGATGTACTTTTTTCTTTTTTATCTGTTTATTCGGCAAATATATGAGACTCAGTTTAATTAAAACAATTAATAAAAATAAAAATAAAAGTCATTTTTTCTTATTGTTCAATGTTAATTAATTGATAAAAGATGATAAAAATATAATTTGTTCATGACCTACTTAATTCTTATAAATATTATGTCTGATTCATTCATATCTTTTTCTCATTAAAAGAAGTAATATATTCAGAACTTTCTTGCTATAAGAAATGCACTGAGTCTGAAAAACGATACTAAGATTTATTAACAAAAGAAACAAATTGCAAAGGCTTCCGGAGATGCCCTATCTAATTCATAATAGAATTATACTTTGAAATCAATTTTTACAACAAAAAAAAACATTGTAAATATGGTTCTATTTTTAAGACATTCATTAATCTTTTTTTATTATCCATATGAAGCAATAATTTAATGTACTTTAACTCTCTTAAGATTATCTACTTATTCAACTATAGTTTATAAGACTAATTAATCATAGAAAAAAAAGCAAATCTTTCACTAAATGAGCTTTTCTAACAAAATGCATTCTATGTTTAAACTAATTAATTATTTATATTAATAATCATCAAACATTAAATTAAAATTCTTTTCAAAATAAAAGTTTAACAAATCGAAGTTTACTATTTACTACATTTATCTAATATATAACCCTTATTTACAGCTCATAATAATTAAATTACAACATGCAAGGCCGTTTAATAATACATTGTGTCATAATACAAAACTATGGCGCAATTACATATAACATACGAAATACAAAAAAAAGAAACCTTGTTACATCGTTTAGGGTAATATAGTATAATTACTATGTCGAAAGTACATCTTAAAAATATCTATTCTATTATACTGATGATTAACATATTATCGATGAATATATTAAAAATTCTAAAGATATTTTATCTTGTAATTAATTTACCAATTTACCTTTATATTTATAAACAATTAAAGATTCAAGATCATGTGAAAAAGCAAGTAAATATTGTCCATTTGGTGAAAATCTTCTTATATATACAGCTTGTGGTACTGTACACATTAAAATTGAATAAGATGGATGAATAGCACGATAAACATTAGTACGTCGTGCAATAAAATGATTTATTCTTGATTTTATATAACCACGTTCTCGATCACGTAACCAACATACTAAATTATGTTTCGGTATCGCACGATGTAAAAGATTTTCATGATCATCATTAATTACTGTACGAGTTTGAGAAAAATTTAAAAAATTTCTACGTTTTGATGATAGTGATGAAGATGATGCCATTATTATTTCGTTTTCTATTAATAATTACATATTAGAAAGAAAAAAGTAGGATTTCTGTTTTTAAACCTTGTCATACAATCATATGGTAAGAAAATGCAATAGATGATGTTTATTTCGATATTGATGAAAGAAAGAGAACTCTACTATCAATGAAATAATTCATGTCGATTGTAGCGAATTAAATAATCAAGAGTTTTAAAATTTATTAAACCTTTTTTGAAAAAATTTTTTATTTAAATAAATAAAAAATAAAGAATAATAAAATTTTTTAAATGTGAAATAAGTTCGCTACAATCAATGTTTATGTAAATACAAAAAGAAAATGGTTGGAAATGATCATGAAATTTTGTTTTCTTTTTTTTTGCTTCTGGCTATCATTCATTTCGATATTTGAATGACAAGAAGTTTTATTTAATAAGGTTAATTTAAGTGAATAAGTTTTTTTTTTTTGTATTTTTTAGAATTAATATAACCCGTCAACTGACGTGTCTGTTTTTCTCCACGTGTGTGTGCGTGTGACCCAAACGTCCCGTTTATTTCTTTTTTGGATTTAATTTAACAGACGTGTGTGTTTGTGAATACGGCGAATAGCGCAGATTTATTTATTCTTTTAAATATTGCTTTTCTTTTGTCAAACGAATATTTCATTTATTAATTATGTCATCAACACGAACTGCTCCACGAACAACAAATATTAATAAAACAACGCCAACATTAAATACACATCATACAAATGGTTCAACTAATTCGTATGATATTAATAATTCAACGGCTAATGTTAACAATACATCTGAGTAAATAAAGAAAAAATATTTTTCTTGAATTTTATTTTTTTTTTTGAGAATATTAAGTTGGTAAATTTCATTTAGTCTAAGCAATAATTAAAAATGTGAAAGGATATTTCTATTCATTTGTTTGTCGAATAGGAGAAAACAAAGAACACTGAGAATTTTAATTTTTGCTTTTGATTCATTGTCTGAATAATAAATATTTGATTTAGAATTGATTCAAATTTACAAAGATCAGTTTTAACAAAGAATACTTCTCAAGTAAGTACTCAATTTAGAAAAAAAAAATTTTTTGTTATAAAAGAATAATCGTTTTTTTTTTTTTAATTATTTAGTCGGAAGGTATTTATCGAAATCCTCGATTTATTCATGCAGTGACTATTGGATTATTGGTAAGTTGATTTTTTTAAATAGAAGTTTATTCTTTCTTTTCGTTATTTCTCAAAAAGAAACTAATTAAATTTGTTTTTCTACTCGAATTGTTTCTTTTTTTTAAAACTCCAGAGTACAATATTGAACAAAAATCTTTTGAACGAATTTGTTTTTAATATAACTTTTGTATAAAGAATAATTTTTGATGAATGATTTGAGTCAAAATTATAGTCATTGTCTATACTATATCCAAAGAAAATTTCATTTCTAAATGATAAATTAGACATATAACAATCTGGAGTAGTCAATTTTTGTTGAACAAACTATCTACGACGATCTTTTAAACTAAGTTATTTTTACCGAAATTGTTTTAAAAATAATGGATCTGTATAAATGAAAAGAAGAGAACATGAGCTACGTGTTAATAAATAAAACTTTTTACAAGCATATTGTCTATAATGTAATCGGACTATTTGACGACAAACAACACATACTATTCATGTAAACTCTTTATCATTTTTCTTTTCAAATATTACATTCGAAACAGTGTCGGAAACTGTAAATCTTTCAGAAAGTGATACCTCAAAAATCGAAAACATTTTTTGGTAAAATTTCAAACTATGTGCCACTTTATGTAGTGTCCGACACTCTTTCACAAGTGATATTTGAAAAGAAAAATGATAAAGAGTTTACATGAATACTGTGTGTTGTTTGTCATAAAATAAGCCGATTACATTATAGATAACTTGTTTTGTAAAAGAAAGTTTTATTTACTACAATGTAACTCGTCTCCTTATCGTTCCATTTATAGAGGTTCAATTTTTTTTTTACAACAACTTCAAAAAGAAAAAAGAGAAATAACTCAATTTAAAGGATCGTTCGAAAACCTTTTGGAGTCAGTTCATAATATTTGACTCGACCAACTTTCAATGTAAATGTCGATTATTTTACTAATAATCAATGAAAATATTTTATTTTTAATAGGGTCAACCAGTCATTATTCAAACAACTGAACGAGAACGTTTTCATGGTATACTTGAAACAATATCAGCAAATGGTGATGTTATTTTATCAGTTGCTCATCGATTAGATAATAATAATAATGATATTATGGGATTATCAACATCACTTATCGATCTATTTGATACAATTGATAATTCATCACAATCATTTGAATTAAATAAACGTATTATTCCATCAACTAATATTGTTGAAATAATTGCTGGTGATATTGATTTATCTGGTAGTGGAAAATGTAAGTGAAAAAAGTAGTTGAAAAGAAATTTTTTTTATTTCAAATTTTATATTCAGGTGTACTTGATGAAAATCCAAAGGCAACTCAATTAGAAGATGAACGTTTTAATCGTATGGAACATTTTTATGGTACAGGTGAAGTTGATCCAGATACATTCGAATATC
The DNA here is from genome assembly GCA_905250125.1 of Rotaria sordida. Classification (NCBI taxonomy): domain Eukaryota; kingdom Metazoa; phylum Rotifera; class Eurotatoria; order Philodinida; family Philodinidae; genus Rotaria; species Rotaria sordida. The sequence goes on along the minus strand of CAJNOL010002112.1, from coordinate 1,910 downwards.
TTGATCTTGGGGATGATGGAAATGTAAAAAGAAAAATAACTAATGAAGATTTTCTATTGAAAATTATTGTTTTATTTTTAGGCTGGTTATGATCCAGAAGATATGTTTGATACAAATCGAGAAAAATTCAATACAACAACAGATTTTGATGAAAGCAAATATACGTATGTAGTTCTTTATTTTCATTCAAATGAATTCTTTTTTTCTGTTTATTAGAAATGTTCCTATTCGTCAAATGACAGCTGATGAATTAGCAGAAATAGAAAAGAAAGTGACAGAAATTGAAAAAGGAACTCGAAATGATGATATCGATGAAGATGATGCAGGTTATTCGATGCATAATTTTTCCTACTTGAAAAAAAAATAAATCTGATATTTTCAGGTGTAAAACGTCCATCTGAATATAATCAAACACAAAGTGTTGATGATGGAAATAGTAATACTAAAAATAATCCATCATCACGTCCACATACAAATGATCGTCGATCAGATTTTCGTTATGATACAGAATATAATCCATCAAAGTAATTCATTATTTCTTGATTTTTAGGATTTTGTTTTTAAATATTCTTTAATAATTAGACGTGGTAATTGGCGTGAACAACGAACTGGCGGTGGTAGTGGTGGTAATCGACGTGGTGGCAGTGGTGGTGGTGGTTCAAATAATTATTCAATGAATAATCCAAAATCAAATCAACGTTCTGAACAAACACAATATACATCATCACGTTCATCTGAACAATCAACAAATAATCGTCAACAACAATTTAAATCACGTAATAATCGTTTTACAGATAATCGTTCACCACATGAAGGACGTGATTCACCATTACAAATAACAAATGATGAAACGACACGTGGCCAAAGAATCAATAGTGGTAGTCTTTCACAAGGACAAAATTCAGGTCCAACAAGTCCATCAACAACAGTTCCAGCACGTACTATTTATCCAACAAATAATCGACCACCTATTGGAAGAAATTCACCAGCACCATATACAGGTAGTTCATCATCTCGAAATAATTCGACAACAACAACAACATCACCATCGCCAACAACAACATCAGCAGCAACATCATATCAAACAAATTCTACTGGAACAGGAAATTATTCTCAACAATCAAATAATAAAATGGCTAAAAAACCAATACGTAGTAATGAAATTAATCTTTATTTTATTGTTTATGACTTTTTCTTTTTAATGTTATATTTAAGATGAACAATCAACAACTGATGAATCAGATCAACCAAAACCACAACGTAATCAACAACAAACTTCTTCAAATAATCAATCAAATACAGTTCCACTTAATCGTCCATCACAATTACATACTCAACAAATAAGACAACAACAACAACAACAACAGCAACAACAACAAATTTCATCATCTAATAATAATGCTCCACCTCCATTAGCACTTCCAACTCAAGACGATCATTCATCTAGTCATGAATCAACAATAAATCCGAATCAGTCGGATCAAGCAATACATTTAACAAATACGCCTGTTTATACACAGCATACAACTGGAACAATGTATGTTTATTTATTTTGAAATCATATTCACAAGAAAAAAACTAAAGAATTCCTTTTTTTTTTGTAGAACACCTGGTAGTGTTAAAACAACTTCAGGCTTAAATCCAGAAGCAGATGAATTTGTTCCTGTATTTTCGGTAATATTTTAAATAATTCAAAAACAAAACAAAAATTATTAGTTTTTATTTTTATAGCGTGAAAGTAGTTCTCGACCAGAATCTCGTGGAGCAACAAGCTCAATGTCGATCAATACATTTATTCCACATCCTCATCCACAAGCACTTCATCTTTTACAACAACAACAACAACAACAACAACAACAACAACAACAACAACAACAACAACAACAACAACAACAACAACAACAACAACA
>CAJNOL010002111.1:0-46514 GCA_905250125.1 Rotaria sordida | reverse complement strand
CAACCTTAAATAGATTTGTTTCTAATGACTTTTGATAGAAAATTTTTTATAAGCTATCAACTAAAACTATTCTAGACTTTCTCGATAGAAAAATAATTTAACAAATGAAAAAAAATACATTTAAATATGATTATGACTTAATGTACTTTTTAATTTTTCAAATAAATTATTATGTTTGATATAACATTTTATAATACAAAAAACATATGATTTTCCTTGTTGATATAAAATATTGATGATTTCATCATAATAAAATAATAATTTTTTTTTTTTTTGCATTGTATATAATAGCAGAGAAACATGTGACAACATTCATCGACAAGATAACAATGAATATCGTCTATATGATTCTGTACAAGACAATGACCATGTTTTTTTCTCAATCTCATTCAATATGTGTATTGATCATGTACATTTTGATGATCAATAATTACATATATACATAAAGTGTGCAATCAATTAAGCTTTATGTATAAGCATATATGGAATGAAGTTTAATTAATAGCTTCTATTAATAACAATTCTTTGGAGAGTGGAAAAAAAAGAAAATTGTGTCTCTCCAGAGAAAAAATAACTCTCTTCAAGTGTATATAAATGAATGATTTTTCAATGTAAAAATTATTCATCTACATGAATCAACTAACAAATTTTCTTATTATATTTTAGGATGGACTTAATGGTACAAAACAAAACAAAATAATATCAAGCAATACAATATAAATATGTGGGTATTATTTTAATTTTTTTTTCTTTTTTTTTAAATTATATATATCATTAAGATTAATGGGTTAGCGATATGCAACCTATTAATTTTTCTGAAAATATGTTTTTTTTTCTTTTCTCTTTTCAGTGGATATAATAGAAAGTAAGTCTTATTTTAAATTTAAACGAATCTAAATAAATTTTTTTTCTTTTTCTTCTAGATAATCATCGTCTTGCATTCAATATCAATCAGTAGAATTGTAAGTATACATTTCTTTTTTTTCTTTATAGTTAGAGAGAGAGAGAGTGAGATAGAGTTATGAGTGTTATTTAGATCGTCTTCTCAGGTTAGACGTTAAACACTGGCCAGGAACTATCTTGGTGTCCGTGGCACACGACCAGGCTTATTCAGACTCATTGACATATCTCTCACGGGGAGGGTATGAATGATACGAGTCTGTCCTGTGCGTGTATGAGTGTTACGCTCGCCACGGCTCCATCAGGATGGTTCCTGGTCGCGCGCACGAATAGAATAGAATAGACATTTATTTCATCAATCCAATGCGATTTATTTGAAACGAAAGGAACGCAAAAAAATCTATCACGACGAGTCTATTCGATTGAAAAGCATTGAACACGATTATTCCGCTGATCGGCGACATAGAGATTGCCATGTCGATCAAAGGACAAACCCATGGGGTAGTTCAACTGATTTGCTTTTTCACCTTGTCCATTTCCACCCACAATGACAGTGCCCTCTTTCGCTCCTTTAGGCCAACGCATCACTCGATGATTCCACGAGTCTGCTACATAGATGGTACCCCATGTATCGACGAACAGTCCTTGAGGAAGCGACAATTGTGTCAGAGCATTCCCTTCGTCTTGACCTCCAGCGACGACAATTCCTTCTTTTGCACCTTTATTCCATTTCATTACACGATGATTTTCGTTGTCTGACACGTAGACAGTCTGTTGTTGATCAACAAAGATGTAGTACGGATCGTTGAGTTGATTGAGACCATCACCTTGGCCATTACCACCAGCCACAATAGTTCCATTCTTGTCTCCTATTTGATATCGTCTTACTTCATGTTTGCCGGTGTCAGAGATGTAGAGATATCTCTGATCATCCATGGCCAATCCAAAACAATGGATGTTATTGATGAGGATTTCTCCTTGAGTTGTGCCACTACGACGAGACCATCGTACGACTCGTCGATTGTTGTTATCGCAGATAAGAAGACTATCCGTCTCTTTGTCGATCAACACATCAGTTGGCTCTTCCATTTGGCTCAATTGATTTCCTTTGCCATTGCCACCAGCTACTACTTGTCCATTCGTATTACCCATCTTCCATTGGATGATACGATGATTGGAGTAGTCAGCGATGACCATCGTTTGATCATCATCAACGAAGAGACCACAAGGGTTCCAGAGTTGATTGGTGGCACTGCCTCGTCCATGGCCTCCAGCAACAGTCACTCCATTCTGTTTCCAACAGGCATCAACTGGAATATTGGGAATTACTACAATGAACAAAAAAGAAAAGAAATCATCGTTATCGAAGGGATCTCGTCTCTCGTGAGAGCAAGCGCTACAAATATGACATTCATCTTTGAGAATGCTCATTCCACAGATAAAAGTTCAGAAGTCTTTTCCTAGTTTCTTATGAGAAAAAAAGGATTTGGTAACGATTCTTACATCTATGTTACTTCTAGTTCTTGCCAAGATCTTTTTGATCATAAAAATAACACCTGGAGATTGTTGTAAGGAGGTTCTCCAAGAAAGAGTAATACTAATTCCATGTAAGTTTTTGATAGAAAAACATAGAGATCTGAGGATTTTTTCAGAATTGCAAGAATTTAGAATCTTTTTGGCAGAATGATCATTTATATGAACATCAGAGAAGATTCTATCTGTATCTTGTGAGAAGAATATCGAATCGTTGAACAACAAAATATCAAACCTAATCCCTATGGTTTTTAGGAAACCTTAAGAATACATAATTTTCTGTATGATGAATGTAGATCTGCCGAAGAATCTCCTAAGTATTTGCATAGACTTTTGGTAAGTTATGTGAAGCTGTTCGAAGAACAACCGTGATGTACTCTGAGTAGGATCATGAGAAGGTTTGGATACAGGCGAAATTGAACAAAGTTGAGAGGATTCCATGCGAATCTATTTAATCTGAGAGGACTTCTAGTTTTGCAAATGCTGAAAAGATGGATATCAATCCGAACGGAGTTCTCCAGTGACAAACATTGGGATCTATGGATTTTATGGGCTTTGAAAAGAAAGTGTTCTAAAATGCTATTTTTAACTTTTGATGAACACCATCTGCAAACCATTGTATAAGGGTCCTCAAAGAGAATTTTGATGACTAAATAAGATACTCTGTCAAAATCTGAAAATCTAAAAATAATGAGTATCTTCTGTGAGGATCATATTATAATCCTTATATAGTGCTTGTTCTGAGAAGTCTTCTGTAAGCTCGCATGTTATGGATATATTCATGAGGATTTGAAGAGTAAGTATTTTGAAATGGTTGATATCAGAGATGGGCAATTTCAACTCCAAAATTGATGCTTTTTCTCATCAGAGTGAAAGTGGAGTAGGAACAGGACAGAATGGAGGTGCCTATCTTTAAATTTTATGAAAAAGTTTATAAAGCAATAAATTAATATGCTATTAATTTATATCAATCGTAGATTTAATTATGTTCAAAAACTTATGTGTATTTAAGAGTGTTTTGGTCGAAGTTCAGTTTTGAAGAATCCGACTCGAATTGAAGTTAAATTGGAGTTGGAGTAGGATTTTAGAAAAAAGAAGTGGAGTGGTATGGGGTTCGAGCGAAACACACTGCAGTTGAAATTGATGTGGAGTTTTAGAAAAGAGTGGGGTATGAATGAGTGTTGGTATCCTTTTCACCCTCACCTACACTCATACTCACACCAATACCCTCTAAGGAGATTTCTATGTTCTAGTGAAATTTATTTTGAGTCTGTAGCTCATTGTCTTGTGATATAGAATGTTCAAAAAAAAGTAAACTTGTATTATAATGAGGAGGGCTTTTGTGATTTTTTTTTCTTAAATATTGAAAATTTATATTAAATTTTTTTTCGTACATATTTTGAAATCTAATTATTCTGATTTGTTTAATTTTATTAATTTACAATAAAATTACATTACATTTCATTTAAATTAAAATGAAAGTAAAAAAGTGGAATTATTTTACTTATTTTCAAATCGAATAAAAACAAATCTATTCAAATAATTTCAATTTCATTTAGAACAAATAAAGATCTCCACTTTTTGTAGTTATTATAGTTTTCAAAAAATTAAAATTAAAATGAAATAATTCTTACTTTTATTTCGTTTTCGAAAGAAATTTACGAAAAAATATTTTCTATTTATTCTTTAATTAAAGTTTAACTGAAACGAAATGAATTTGACAGAGTTAGATATTTGAAATTAAAAAAATTCATTATTTAGGAAAATTCTTTAAATTTATTATTTTTACGTGTTTTTTTTAATGTTGTTTTTTCATTTTTTTCTTGAATAAATTTCGTCTTAAGGAGAAAAAAAGACAATAAAAAAACCAGCAAAAAACATTTTTTTCAAAAGTATGAGGAAAAAAAGGTTAATGATGTGTGGTCTGGTTTAATGGATTGGTTTAGTATTCGTCATTTGTTTTTGAGCCACATTCAGTAAATACACACTAACTAGGGAAGAAGATTTCAATTTATCCTAATTTCAAAACCACTAATTAATAAAAGTATCAAAGGATGTTGGGTGTAATGATTAAAAATTATATAGATATTCTTAAATTCACATGGATAGTTAAAATCTTGATCTTTAAGAATGTTTTGAATTTTTTAATCGTACAAATAGTAATCGAGTCTATGCTAATGAGCTCTCTTTTTATTTTAACTTATTAAGATAATGTGTATGATTAAAAACATTTTTTTGTTAGATCTAGAGCGCAGAATATTCACTTTGTTCTCTGTTATCGTTTCATGACAATTTATTTTTGAGTTCAAAAAGATTAGTTTATATTTATTTCGAAAACTACCGAATTTCGTCTTCATTGCTTTGGAATAAGATGCAATACAACAGAATGAAACACGAACCATCGTTTATATATACATATATTTCTTTTATCCTTTTTCATAAGACTTTCTGTAAGATACTTATCAGTCTTGTGTATAGCTCATTTATGTATAAATGATACATTAATTATTCTACTATTGGTACAATTTAAATAGGAAAAACTTGATAAAATATCAAATTTAAAGGAATCGCTAGTTATTTTCTTACAAATTAACTAAGAGAACATCATATAATATCATGTATTGCGATTAGTATCAGTATAAATAAAAGAAATATCTTAATTATATCTTTCTTTGACTATTTTCTTTTCATTAACGAAACGAAGAGCTCAACATCTTTGTCAATCGTATTGCTGCAGTTTTCTGAGTTGTTCAAAATAATGGAAGAGATAAAGAATGGTACTACAATAAAGTTGACGATAATAATAGAATTGAATTTTCTTCATTTGATTCACTACATCCTAAGATCATTGCACTCGTTGGTAAAAACACTATGTCCTTATTGGTTTATCTCGATTTCAAATGAGCTATTAATAGAAATTGAATTTTCTAAATTAATTTTGACTCATATCAAATTTCAAAACAAGAAATAGAGAATATTTGAATATTCTGAAAAAAGAAAAATCATTTTCATAGAAATGTACGCTACATATGTATAAAAACAAGAACAAGATTATACAAACATTGCTATTATCACTCTTATTCTAACTATAGATTGTTTTTAAATAAATACCGACACAATATATTTTATGAAAATAAACGAATAAATGTTTGATTAACTGCTATAACCATTATGAATCATTGTTTAACATATGTTGCTCTTTGCTTAACCTCTGCTAAGATGAACTGTTTATAGGCAAAAAAAAATATTCACTCACTAACAGGTTGCGCATGATAAATTGGATAAAATGTTAATGCATTTTTTGTCTATTTCTGGGACAAATAGAAAATTTCTTTATCTATGAATAGATAGAGAATTTCAAGCTCTACAAAACTATTGATTTTGTTTTTCAAAGAAAGTTTTTCTTGTTGACGCAAAATTATTAATTTGCGCAAGCTTTTGCTCATGAAGGGCAATGATTAAAGTATAAATTATTGAACATAAATAGGAACTAATACCTGTCAATATTTTTCAGTGCACCTTGGAAAAACCATATTTTCAAAAGTCAGACACGCTCTATAAGATATTTATTATTTTGCCATCAGATTTAAAATTAAATTCTGAACAAAATGGTATAAGTTTTAAATTAAACGATGCGTGGTTTACAAAAAAAGGACTTTTTTAGTAATTTTCCATTTTTTTTCTCTAAAAACTGTTTCTGTCAAATATTCCTTTTAAAAATCTAAAACATCCATCCAAATATGCAGAATTTTACAGAGAATTTCCTGGAGTCGTTGAAACTTTACTGAAATTTTTATTTAAAACATTTTGCTCATTCTTTCGGGATTTTTGACAGTCGCAGTTGGACGATTAAGTAGGGACTTATCTTTGAAAGTTTGCGCGGATATGGGTGTGGGTATCGGAGAAGACATCTTCACCCACATCCACACTCTCAAGAGAATATAGCAAGATTTCATGATATACTATGAAAAAAAAAAACCCAAGCTTCTCTGATATATAGATAGTCAAAATTCATTTTCTAACAAATAAAAAGCTAAACATTTAATTTTACATAGGTCGGGACTAATCAATGTTAAAATATCGAGTTACTGTATTTGTAAAAAGTTCCAGAAAAGACTAAAATATTTTCCATAATTCTAAAAATTGCAGCAGAAAATTTCACGGAGATAGAATGTACTAGTAGTTCCAGACAAACAAAGATGATTGAGAAGCTAATAAAATCAAATGCAAACTGAATTTTAGAGATCATATTTCATCAGAATGAGATGATTGAATTCGAATTTATAGATTAATTCGACCAATAAAAATGTTATTTTTCTAGCGATTTTCCCCATGGATTCTGATGTCAAAACAGTTTGCACTATAATATTGAATGTTGTCCTGTTTTTAAGATAGTGAATAGACTTTTTCTGCTAATATTGTCCTCGTTCAATGAAGTTATCAACGATGTTAAGTATAAAAGAAAAGCTTTTCTATCTGTCCATATCCCGATAAATATAGTTTTTCTTCATTTTAAAATATTTCAATCATTAAAATTATATTATTAAAGTTACTTTTTTTTTGTTTGAGTGAAATCAAGGAATGTAGAAAAAGAAACATTACGATTTCTCACTCATTACCGTCAGTATGCAATTATGTAGTCACACTAACAGAGAATATTTATGTGATCTTGTATAAATTAATAGATTCTATTTAATTCAATTAGTTTCGTCTTTTGCAAAATGATCACAAAAAAAAAACAAACATAGTCAATTTTCTGTTGTATTCTGCATTTCTTGCAATAAAAATTACAACATAAGAATAAAGTATAGTTCAACGTGTGCATAGTCTTTCTTGAATAGTTACATAAAAACTTAGCTTTAAAATGGAAAAAATATCGAGTTTCAATATTTTATAAATGAATAAGAGAATTCTTTACACCACATTATTCCATATATTATATCAAACTTGAAACTTGAAGACTCAGTTGAATTTAAGTTTCAAGCTTGACACTTCTATTTATTTCGAATGAATTCAAAATAGTTTATTTGTTGCGTCTTCGTCTTTCGCTGAATCAACATCAATAAAGTATATTTTTAAAAATACTAAGCATGTATTGTTTCTCTTCTTTTTAGCAATTATCTTTAACGTTACTAATTAAGCGAGAGTGTACATTAGAAGAACACTTTATGTCCTATCGCAGAATAAAACAATTTCTTAAAAAATTATTATAAAATTTGAATAGAAAGTTGCTTTGATTCTACTATAATGTTTTATTTGTAAATCGTACAATATTCATATGATGTTACAGCTAACTTTTATGTTTTATGGTAATATAATATGATTACCAATATAGTGAATCATACTCATCAACACTTTTTCATATGTAACTATGCAAGAAGATTCAAAGCAATTTCAAAGAAAGAAGACAAGCTTAACGCCGGTGTTTTAATTGAAAGAGTGTCATTTTTAATTCCTTTCGTTCAACGGAAAATGATTCACAAATATTTTTCTTCACAAAATGATAAACAAGTCAATAGCTAAGATCCAATAAAAGTCATGAGTTTTTGATTGAGTTCTACGCAAGAGTCAATCGTTCATTCATTACAAAGTAAGGCATATTTGAAGCCCTTATAGATGAAACTAGAATAGTGTTGTAGAGAAATCATTCGACTAAATATGAGTGAAAGAATCATGGGAATTGAATTAAAAATCGATGAGAACCTTTAAATTTACTGTCAAACTTGAAATTCATTAAAATTATACATTTACTCCACGCAGAAACCAATCGATAACAATTTAAGACTCTTCGAAAAACTAGTATAAATTATATTGTCGAAAAGGTTTTGAAAATTTGAAAACAGAAAGTTCAAGAAAAGTATTTGTTTTGCTGCATATTGTTTGTCAAGAAAATTTTTTCTTATCTTCTAAAATGATCGAAATATAGAATTAAGACAAAAATGAAAGCAAGTTTCTTAATTAGTCTGATGTGTCCTTCTTAGATGGAAAAAATGCTAGTGTTAAAAATGAATAGTCAGTTACTACGGATTTGAACTATGTTGCATTTTCTGTCTACTTTAACAGATGAATTCTTATGTAAAAGAGTAAGATTTAAGAAACGTATTTTTAAACATAGTTTCATAATTTTTGAGAATATTTCTATAAGTTTATTTCGTCCTGATTGATAAAATATTTTGATATATACTTTTTCGTGTTTAAAAATGCTTCAGTGGATAGGAAACTCGACTTGTATGAGTTAGAGCTACACTGATTGATCAAATCTTGTTGAAAATATCTCGCTCATACATGTAATTTAGTATGAATGTTTTTACAATAAGCATTAATCGTATTCTTGACATTCGAAATAACATTTTGTTTTAATGATACAAGAAATTTATGAATTAGTGACTATTCAGCTAAAATCATTGTTGATTCACTAACTTTGATTAGAGAATAAAATGTATTCTTCATTCTTTTTAACTATCTATTACATAATCAAAACCTGTCATAAAGCAAGCAACTAGCGATATATTTCGTAGTAAATTCAACAGTGTAATTGAATTCGTGAACAAGTTTACTTGTTTTCGGAGATCAAGGAATAAGAATATTTCCACGATAGTTTGAAACTTGTAAATAAGATCTCGAAAAATTTTTTTGATGAGTGTTAAGTGATTATCTTTTTCTTTACACCATGCCTAGAGTTCGGGCGAAACTGACATATTATTTTGAGCAACTGTATTTTTCTATTAAAACTATGCGAAGCAACTTTTAATCTGTCTGAAAACAATATATTTTTTTGCTTATCTTTTTCTTTTTACATTTAAGAATATTCTTCAGTTACGAAGCTTACATTTTATTCAAAAACTCCTGATTCTTTCGTGAGATAAAACATTACATTTACAGTTAGATCTTGTTAACACATCCTTGATTGATTAACATGAAATGTCTATCTTGAATCTGTTCTTACTATCTAAATAGAGTTATGCTTTTTCGTTAATGTATAACTATAAGAACATCATCCTGTTCTCCACTTATTTTAACACTATATGCACTTATAAAAGTATTTGTACGATTATGATCAAAGTTAACTCTCCTTAATCATATTTACCTTTTAAGTTGAAATATTGAACTGTCAATCAAGCCATGCTAGATAACTTGATCAATATTGATTATTCAAAAAACATAATGAGCGATTACTATAAACAACAGCAACTAGAAATGAATCCTGGATAGAAGTATGAGATCTTAATTCGTGCCATGGATATTATATGAACAATTATACTAGGCTACATACAGGTAGATAGACATAAGTCGGTTTATGCTTCTTAAAAATTCTTTTCAGTTCGAAGAGAGCAGATTTCTAAGTTTTAGTTATAAGATAACGAATTCAAGGAAAAAAAACCATGTCTCTTTAGAGGGCTAACATTGAAATACTTTGACAAGAAATGAAATTTGCACATACAGATTAAGAAACAAGCGACAAAATTTATCTCGTTTCATTTTGATGATTGAAAGCTTCGCCAAATTAAAACTAATTTTACCAAATGCACCTATCTTGACACTAAAATTTAAGTGGAGGCTGGCAATAGTGAAGAAATATCGATAAGAATGTCTATGACAAATCCTTGATGTTTTTTTTACTTTCTTGGAAGCATAACATTCGAGAATATAGAATTTAAGTTTTCATAATCTAGTTGGAAAATCACGTCTGAACTTCTGTTCCAAATATTTCTAGAAAATTGTAAAGTGTTCCAAATGTTTCAACCTTTGTTTGTAAATTGACGTTATCTCTATCAAATATATTTCTAAATAGTTGATCGAAGTGATGCATATTTTGTCTATGATGATGAAGCATCTTATATCTCACATTTTTTGCAAAAAAGCAAAGTATGTTTGTAACATCTCAATCGAAACATCATTTTCTACGATTTTAATATGATTCGACAGAGCGGGACAAACTCTGTAAGAATATAAATATAACAAAAAAAAAACAAAAAATTCTGATTCTTTTCCAATACAAAATATGTAGGATATCGGAAAGATTACAAATTTATATATCTTACATAAACGTGTCTGCTTGATTTCCAATAATTTTCGCTGATCAACTCCTCCGTGTATTCATGAAGTTTGCAAGAGTTGTTTTCAGCTTCACTATGTGATACTGCATTTCGAAATAGAAGTTAAGAATCGATCAGCTAATATAATAAATGTCAAGCGCAGTTTCTCATGTAAAATATACGAGATTTTTAATCTTTCTGTTTCCTTCCAGATCTGGAAAGCGGACCTCTTTGTGATAACCCGAGTTCATGACGCAAATGAATTACAAAATGATTCAAAATTCCTATATTATATATTTATAGAAATATATGTATATAATTATAATAAATTTATTCTCATATACTAGGTTTTACTAGGATCTACCACGATTTCGCTGCACCCACATCGAGAGAAACGTGATGTAAGACGTTTCGCTGCACCCACACCAAGAAAGATGTGATGTAAGTTGTTTTGTGGCATTCACATCGAGACCTTAGTAGACCCTGACAGATTTTAATAAACTCATTATAATTATATATATATATATATATTTATATAAATATGTATATATTATAAAAATTTCGAATTATTTTGTAATTCAATTGTTTCGAACTACTTTGTAGTTCATTTGCGTCATCCAGCGGATGATCCAAGGGAGAAACAGCGTGCTTTAAGTAGAAAAGTATGTCAAAGTAGGTCAAAACAGACTAATTGAAGTAGTTCAAAGTGCCATCCAAGTAGTCCAAAGTGGGAGCAAGTAGCTTAAAACAACTTGAAGTAGCTCAAAGTAACTTCCTATCGAGAAGTCTACTATTTCTCTCCTTGGGATGACTAGACTCGACTCAGAATGGCACTGTTATAATTATATTTCTTCTAGAAAAGATAGACTTTTACATGGCAGAACTCAATGGTCACTAAAGTTAGAGCGACTATTTTTTGTTATTTTACCTTATATTTAAATTTCTTAAATTTTAAGTTAAGAATAGATTTAAATATTTTTCGCAAATGTGAACTAATCACCTCTATACTGAAGTAATTTATCAAATCATTGTAAAAAATTTATTAATTATCATAGCCACCACAAGTTGAATAAGATTAGACAATTTTAAAGTTTAAAAAAACCTAGGAGATAAGTCGAATTATCTACTGAATCAAAAGAATAAGATGATTTCGTCGAAGGTGTGAATGTGGGCGTGAATTTCATACAACATCCACACCCACACCCTTAATAGAATTTCTAATAACTTTAATTTTTTTCCAACAGCTTCTAAAAAAATTCGCTAAATACAGGATGATATCTTCTCCTTTTAGTTTCAGATGGATTCTAATGCTTAGTAATATTTGATACGAAGTTCTTTTCGAAATACATTATGGTTTTCAAAAACAAAATCATGAAAATGTAGTGTTTCACTTTATAAGAAGATTTCGATCGATACTAGTTCATCATATTGCTGAAAAATCAACAGAACTAATACGGTGTCGCCCCGAATACACCAATATTCATGTACGGATTCTTTTTTCTGGTGCGAGTATTCTAGGTGGGTGTGAATTTGGTGCCTATCTTGTCATTAATCAACACCTAAAGATAGACTCTTCAAGTTTATGTGTTTAAATTATTCTATTGTAATAGAAAAATCTATTAGCAGATTGCAACCATTTACAAGTGAAAGAAAATAAAAATTTAATCTACGTGAAATTTTCTGTCAAAGAAAATTAACTTTGAAAAGCAAAATCAAACTTCATGTGGAAACAATTTAATGATTTATATTTCTCGTTCTCCAGAATTATTGATACTTTCATATAATGAATCGTTCGTTTTAGAACACATATATCAATCACTATTTGAATTTCAAAACAGAAAAATAATGATTGATAGGAGTCATAAAGGACTACATTGTTAATAATTATCCTCAGTTTCATCCGTCAATTGATGACAAGACTTGCTTGTCAAAAGACGAATTTATATGATTCAACTTAAAAGCAAAACTGAAAAATAAGGAAGAAATTAAAACAACTAATTTGTATCTAACAATACTACCAGCAACAATAAAAGTCAATTTATCGTGTTCAAATTCTTGTCTTGCTTAGACACTGATTTCTTCTAGTTTTTGTTGGAATTTTAAACCAGGTAATATGAAAGAGAGAATAGTTTCTCGAATTGTCAGTAGTGAACAATGCGATAATAAGAGAAAAGATTTTTGACTAGTGTATAGTTGATACATCATCACGAGAAAATTTATAAGGAACTTATGAGTCATAGGATTGAATGTCATTCATTAGAAATAGAATCTATATACTATTCTTAATAATTATCACTATATTTGTACTTGTGTAAATATCTTACTCCTACAAAGTAATATTTTTGATTCTCTCAACACCATTTTAAATGATATAGAGATATATTAACGACGAAACTAATGCCAATGCTATCTTTAAAAAACAAATTTTCAAAGATGATCATCAAAGAAAAGGAGATTTAGAATTAGACAAGATGATAGTGAATCTCGATATCGATTCGATCGCTATCCTCAATTATGTCGAATATCTAAAGTAATTTTTTAAGCAGCAAAACTAATAGTATTTACTAATGAAATCAACTCGAATTTTAAGTGAAGTGTTGTTTTTCTATGCACTCAAATTTTTTCCCCTTTAACTATATATTTTGTTTTATATGAGGTATTCATTCTACAATGATTGTCTTCCTTTTTTTGAAACTTACTCGCAATACTTTTTTTGATATTAGTACTTAAACTAACAAGCTTTTGATTTGATTTTTTGAATTCAAGAGCTTTTTGACGCCATTGAACACTTTTGTCATAGTCACCAGCTTGCGATGTCACGTTGGTAAGATCTTCATACAGTTTACCAACCAATGGATCATTTGTTGGAAGTTGTTTCAAAAAAGCATTTAAATATTTTTCAGCTAAATCGAATCTTCCCATGTTCCATACTAGTTTTCCTAATGTGTATAGATTAATTTCTTCACTTTCAACTTGTTCTTTCATATCTAATAGGACGTTTTTTAAATCACTATCGTTCTCACTACATAAAGTCATTTTGATGACCCATACTTGATCATTATCATTATGCTCGACACTGTTTAAACGAAAAATAGAGCCTAACATGAAAAGTATTTCCGATTCACCAGGAAATTCACTATGTCGACTGATATCAGCAAATGGTTTTGTACCAACCATTTTAGGATCAGCAACGATTTCAAATATGATCGGTTCAAGATCAGTTGCGTCATCAGGAATATTAAGAAATGAAAGAGCTTGCCGATAACTAGTACTAGTGGAAAAAAATGAATTCACCGAAATAAATTGGTTACGACATTTTTTTAGACCTTCTAGTTCATTTTTTGACATCACTTGTCCTCGATAAACCCGAACACGACGATCAACTTGATGCTTTATTAATAAACGTTGAATATCACCGATAAATTTACGAAATAAAAATATCATATGTATATTTTCAGTGCGTAGTATTGCGTTAAGAGTCTTGTAAAAAAACATTTGTCGTGAATACCACCATAAGGCTTTGTCAGATGAATAATCTTTTTTAAATTCACGAATGTTGCTCAATTCAAAATGATTGCCTTCATATATATCTTTGCAATGCTTAATAAGTTCATTAATATCTTCTGACGTAGATTTTAATAGCAGAAGACAGTCGATAAGAACTTGATAATAAAGAAATTTACCGTTAACACTACCTGTTGATTTTCCTGCGTCACCACTGATATTATAAACATTAATGGAAAACGGTTCTTCTACCATTTTCTGAATTTTATGATCTGCTTGAATTCGAGAAATGAGTTCATCGAGTTCTGTAACAACAGCTTTTACCTATTTGAAAAAAAAATCGTAGAGAAAATTAAACTCAATAGTTTAATTTTACTTTTCCGTATTTGTCAGCCCATTCTTTGTTACGTTTCTTATCGAAACAATAAACATAGATTGATATAACTTGTCGATGTTTATGAATACGAGGAACTATTTCTTGTCCCAATGTACCGCTCACAATCATGACGACCCGTTCATGTTGTGATCGCTCTTCAATATACTTTTGACATTCATTGGCATGTTGAAATTTCTTGAGACGATTGATAATGGAGCGTAGCTTTTGTTCAGTGTCTCGATTATCATTAGCATTGGTATTAGCATCAAGCCAAATCAGACAAAAAATTTCAAAATCCTTATCGTCAACCTTTGCATGAAATGTATCCGTTACTACCATAGCAGTGGCCATGTTGATACAAAAACACTCAATTAGATTGTCGTTGTTTAGGTTTGATTGTAGAATGTACGAATGTTTTTTTTAATCTAGAACTCATGTTAGGAAGTAATGATGTATATAGAAGGAGAATGGGGGATTGATCCCCTCTATGAAAAAAATAAAAATTTCTAGAATTTTTTTCTTTAGATTTTAAAAATAATACGTGTATCGATAATGGCACAGTTTCATGTTACATTTACGTAATTCAATCTATATAACGTGTCTGTGTCGGGCGTGGGTGTGGGGTGTGGGTGTGAGTGTGAGTGGATGTGTGTGTTGGTGTGGGTATGGGTGTGGGTGTTAGGGATGCACCGGCGACGGTTCACCGTCCACTCTTTCACCGTACCAGCGGTGTCGTCGCCCATCGGTTCACCGATCAGTACGGTGGATCGATGGACCGGTGAACCGGTGGAACGGTGAGATCGGTGAACAGCGCACCGCTCACTTTTTTGTATTTCGGTATCTCTCCTACACGATACATCTTAGAAACCCGAGCGCTTAATTTTCTGATAAGAACTAATCACTCGTCCTAATTAGTTTCGGGAAATACTGATCAGAACTCTGGAGTAAAGCAGAGAATCAAGCCGATAAGGTTATAAAAAGCCATAATGGATACCGGCGTATTAGTACTGCTGGATGCATTGAGTCTTATGTTGTTTGAGTGGTAGCGGAAATCGGTTATCACCGCAAATTTTCGTAGTTCTATATGGACAGTATTGATATTAACTAGAAATACAACGGTGAAAGTCATTTCACCGGTCGAAACCGATAGCCATACCTACGGTTACTGGTACAGCTGCGATAATTATACCTAGGTTTTTCGATCCAATCACGATAACTGTACCAATGGTTACTGGTCCATCTAAGATCAGTGTACCTACAGCTACGGATCTAACTATCATCTAAGTTACGGTCACTCGCCTAGCTACGATTACCGTACGTAAACCTATTGGTGGAACTACGATAAACGTACCTACGGTTACCAGTCCAACTATGATTACCGCATTGATAGTTATCAGCGAGATTATATAGCCATACCTATGGTCATCGGTCTAACTGCAACAATCATACCCACGGATACCGATCTAAGTACGATAACTGTTTCTATCGTTAGTAGCCAAACTACGAGTACCATAGGTACGGCTGATAGTCCAATTGCGATAACCGCACTTACAGTTATCGGCCCAATTACGATCCTCCTAGGTACAGTTATTAGGTCAAAACGGATGTCGTGAAAAACAGCATTTTTAAGAAACTAAGGTTTTTATAAAGGTTGACGAAGTAAACTGGGACCGGAGAGTCAGAATTCAAAGCCAGTCTTTGAAAATTTTGAACTGAAGTTTTTAGATTAAGTGATTGTTTATTATGAAAGTAACTATTTTCTTGATAGGTTGATGAAGGGAAATGCAACTTGACGCCTTTGACTCTAATACTTAAGAAAACTATAGCATTCATCAAGAAATCATTTTATTGATAATTGGAATGCAGAACCCTGATAAATCGATTCCAGATTCGAATCCCTGGAAACCGATTTACTTTCTTCACTCTGTATTAAATGTCAGGATCTTCTCAGAAAACCTTTCCTTAGCGTACAAGGTCAAATTAAGCATTTCTAAAATTTGACCTCAGATTCAGATTTTCTGATCATGACCATCTTTCTTCACCTTTCATAGGAATTCGTTAGTGTCTTAGAAAATACTGTGTTTCACGAAAGCCTTCTAGGACTGATAACTGTACCTATAGTTATCATAATTGGTCCTGTGATCGTGGGTACGGTTTTCTTAGTTGTAGCAATAACCGTACCAATGGTCCACGTAGTGAACCCGTAGCCTTACCTACTGTTATCGCCATCGTTGCATCACTAACATTAATAACGATAGTCGACGCTATACTCCTTACTAGACGGCACTATAACACAAAGCGTTTCTTTCATACTTGATTACCGTGATTCGACTAAGAAAAGGATCAACGGAACCATGAAAAATTATGTCAATCTTCGATGTAACAGCATCAGTGATTGATGCAAGCATGCAGGTGTCTGAAAAATGGTCAAAATCGACTATATCAGTGGGCTCCTAATATTCTAACCTGTCGTGTTCACCTTAAACTCTATGATTGAAACCGTATTCTTGATTTGAGAGTTCGTCGTATACGAGACACTCTTACGCACGAATATAATCATCAGGCTAACGAGATGGTTGGTATAAAAATGGAAACGTACGGTGGTGGCTGCTAGACGGACATTATCTGTTATTTTGAGCCTCAAATAGTCCATAAAATTCTATGAATCGGTCATAACGACAGGCTCCCGCTCTCTAACTTCCATTGTTAGCTTTCATGTTGGCGGTCAAAACTGTATAGCCGATTAGGGATATTATACCATTGACAATCTTCCTTTTCGCCAACTAGCGAATATACTAACGAAAAATGGTCTGGATATAGGTGACTCGGTGTGGATATGGATGTGAGTGCGAGTGTGAGCGTGGGTGTGGGTCTGAGTGTTGTATATGCGCTTGATCTATACTCATACCCACGCCCACATGCACACCCACATCCTGTAATACTTAAATATTCTATCATCAATTTAGTTGAGTCATAATTCTATGGATTAATATTGGCGAATTTCACACTAGCGACTCGCGAATTGTCGAATACACTATGATGAAACAAAAGTTTACTGACGAATTTCACATTGGGGATTCGCCAAATTGGCGAATTTCTTCATGATATTCGTCCATTGCCGAACATACTACGGGAAAGATAAATATTTTTTGACGAATTTCATACTAGAGATTCGCCAATTGACGAATGTCGTGAGGAAATTCGGCACTGGTGAGTGTACTGTTGGCGAAATCCCGAATTGGCAAACTTAAAGAGAGCCAGCTGTGTGTGCGACAAGACTGATGATGAAAAATCTTTTCCAAGATGTGCATGACTACAAAGCTAAAAATAGAATCAATAGGGTGACGAAAATATACGGTGATGGTGACTAGATGAGCACTGCTGGCTACCCTGAGCCTCGATGAATCTGTAAATGCTAGGAACTGTCTATCACCGTAGGTCTTCGCTGTAGTAACTAGCATTATGAGACTACATGGTGACGCTTAAGGGGACCCCCTCCCTTTCCCGATAAAAATTTTTCGATTTTTTGTTTTTTGCGACTGGATATAGATATTAGTGGCCTTTATCTACTGACGGCATTTGCAGACCTGAAAACCGATCTTTTATGGATAAAAAGTCCGAAAAAAATCGATATTTCCCTTGAAAACTCTTAAAAACCCATCTTTTCTTGTCGTTTTTCTAAAAATCAGATTTTTGAGCAAAATCAAGAAGTTTTCGCCCTTTTTCTCCGGAACGGCTAGACCGATGGGGCTGAAATTTTTTTATGATAACTAGGTCAGATTTGGGGTGCGTGTTTTTTTTTTTACAAAAATATAACTCCTACGAAATTTGACGGCCTTTAGAAAAAATAGCACCATGGAAAGGATCAAGTGTCTCTATTGTTTTGCCTGTCCTAAACTCTAGAAACGATATTTTTGTAAAAAAAAAAACACGCATCCCAAATCTGACATAGTTATTATAAAAAAAATTTCAGCTCGATCGGTCTAGCTGTGGGTGTGGGTGTGTGGGTGGGTGTGGGGTGTGGGTGGGTGTGGAGTGTGGATGTGGGTGTAGGTGTAGGTCATCTCTTCACTCACACCCACACCTTCAGTTGCAGCCATTTTTCAGCAATATCATCATTCTATGTTTATGCCTTCCCACGAAATTCCCAGTCACATTATTTTAATAGTTCGATTCTCGTCTATGGACTGACGAAAAGTGATGAATCAAATGGGATAAAAAGAAGCAAACTAATCATGTAAAATAGTGACAACTTCGCAGAATAGAAGAATTAGTCCATTTCCGCCGACAATGTGTTTCGCAGACTCCTATACCACCGAGTCATTTCATATATGATCCGTTGTATATACTATTTTGTTATAATTAATTCGTTTATTAGCAAACCAATTGGTCATCATCTGAGTTGGGAGGACATGGGTGTGGATTTGAGTATCAATGTAAAGAGGAAAACACTCACACTCACACTCACACCCTCGGTTTGTTAATAAGCTAATTAATTATAATAAAATATTATATATACAACGGATCATATCTGATCTGGACGTGTTTTCGGTTATGAATTGATTCAACGACATTGGAGTCGACGAAACATATTGTCAGTAAAAAAGGTTTGGCGAAAATAAAAATTACGATGTAGAAACCCTTGCAATCATTGAACTTGTGTATGATCAATGCAACAAAGTAAATTCACTAGGCTGCTCATTGACGAGCGATTATCAATCGATCGAGTGAACGGAAGTTGGTCATGGGTATCGATTTCATATCTGTCAATATCCTTTCTAATCAATATTTCAATTATATATTAGCTCTGTTTATGACGTTTAAAATAGTCTTTCTAGTCTTAGAAATCCTTTCAATAAGTTACTCATCAAAATTAAGTAATCAAAAGCAACTATACCAAGTAAATTTCAGTGATGATTGATTGCAACTTTGTTGGGTGTTGTGTATGTCACAAGCGTCTGTTTTTTGTCGAATGATTCATTTGTTAGTTTTGCCTCATAGCAACACTTTCCGCTCCATTTTTGTTTGTTTTTGCCTTCTTTTTTTACGTTTTTCTTTTTGAATTCTTTTCGACTACATATTCTATTGAGAAGGACTGCACATAACAAGAGTAAAACATTCAAGGTAAAGAACGCAAAACTATTGATTATAAACAAGAAACTCAGTTCGTATTCGTAGGGACCATAAACACCTATTTTTATTGTAGTATAATATGTATGAGTTGACATCGTTCAACAATATGCAATGGTTAACAGTCGTAAACTTTATTGAGTACCTATGAGAAGATCTGATTATCGAGCGCTAGTGGAATATAGTTTTTCTATAATTGGTTTCGCATTTTATTTTATTCTTAAATAGATGAGACTTAGATGATTATAAACATTTGACAACTGTTCTCTAAGTTGATGGCAAATTGATAATTTTCAATATAATTAGTACTTTTCGAATTGAATTCATATTTTAGAAGATCTGACACATTCATCTTATTTCTTCAATAGGAAAAAATATAAAAAGAAAAAACGTTCTCTTAGTGTTTATTTGAACTTGCAATTCAAAAATCATTTACATTATAAAAAAAAAAGAATATATTCAAAAAATGTGGGTTATTTACTAAGTAATGTATGCGAGAACAAATGAATCTTTTAAGATAGTCCAATATGAATATAAAAATCAAAATTGAGAGTATGCTATTCTTAATCCCAGTGAACATTATTATAAGATCTTATTGAATACATTTTGTCAACTACGAAAGAAGACGAAAGATTTTTCAAACAAATGTGTCAATTCAAACATATCATCAAGTTGTTTTTTTGATAGTATCTCGAAAACATAAGAAGCTGATACGAATGAAATACAAATTGAAACTCAATCTTCAACGGTTTTATCATAAGTCTATTAGATAATATAGAGAAGTACACAAGATGAATCGAAAATTCTTTAATTGAAAAGAAAATTGAATATCCTCACAAACATTCAAACTGTGCTCTCATGTCATATCCTCACATACCAAAGCCAAACTAAAGACAATTTTGATGAACATATTGTATGACGAAATAGAGAAGGATGTCCACATGGGTGAAGCTAGCAATATGTATAAACTAAAAAAAAGAATTTGTCATCTGCCAATTGTTGATCTTATCTTAACTTCTTCAATTCATGGAGAAATATATATCTTGAATTTTGTTTTGTCACATTCAGGATTCGCCGAATTAAAACATGCTCCATAACATTAACAAGAAAAGTTTTGTACTATTAATACGTGCATTACAAGAATTATGTTTATAATAGATGTACATCAATGGAAAAGAAATCTTAGGTAACATGTTTTCAACAGAAACTGATGTTGAACCATTGATACTATCAACAGTTACTCTAAATGATACATTGACAACGATAAATATTATTAGGACAAATTAGTGATTGTAAAATTCATCTATCAACGATTTCTGCTCGTATGTATGTTTACATACAGTTGGCAAATAATGAAACGTCTCGTTTGCATTTTTCAAAACATGCTCTTAGTTTCAAATTTTCTTATAAATAACGAACACTCATATAATAGGCATGAATATTATTTTTGCTATTTTTTCATGCATTGATGAACAGCATGAGTTCTACAAATCGACAGCGATGTTGAAGATGTGAACTCTTTTTTTTTTAATTCAAAAGTAACGAAAAAAAAACACCATCATTGTAATGCATGTCTGATGCTTTTGTGCAAACATAGGAGTTTATTCCGCGAATAAAAAATTGTCCATAACGTTGATTGCATTATGGTTCTGCTGAATTTTTTCTGAGGATTGCAACAAAAAAAGTACGTTACCGAAGAATAAACAAACGAAAGAAATACACACACTAATGCATTTTTATTATTGTTACCATCGTTTTTTTCCTTCCGTTCGTATCTGTATAGTGAGTGACAATATGAAGGTAGCGAGTGTAAATAAAGAAATGCAAAAAAGATCCAGTCTGCACTTTTTTTTTGTTTCAGTGGGATTCTATCCCATCAAGAGCTTTTTGCTACTGTCGGTCGCTATACTATTGTTGAGTTGATAAGTTTAGATGAATAAAAATTGTTCATACATTACATTCATTTCGTTTCTCTTCATGGTTCTTGATGTACAACAACATAATATCGCTAAAATCTATGTATTAAGTATGATTGAGATTATGCTCAAAATATCGCTAAAATCGAACGAATGTTCAAGGATTTGGGTGTGGGTAGGTGTAGATATGGGTGTAAGTTAGGGCAGGATTTACATCCATACCCTAAAAATTTCAACTCAATAAGTTAAAAAAAAAAGATTTTTCAAGCTCTGTAATAGCTTCTTCTATTCGAAAGTTTGTATCGTCAATAAGACTAATATAGTTAGGTACTTTTTCATAAATATTCACTAGAATTATATGAATCAAAGACAACCATTAACTATTGGATACTATAAGAAAATTCAAAAATGAACAATAATGATTTTGAATTAGTTTTGGTATCTTATTTATTTTGCCACATTTTAATCTATTCAATGGTTATTCTCTAGTTTTTTAACCTAATAAATAATCAAACTATTAAATTAATCATCCGTTCACTACATGTAATGTGCATATAAAAATCAAGATAAAGAAATTAATTCAAAAACACTACTTTTATTTATTTATTTTTGAATTTCATTAGTGTGTTCATTTTAATAATGTTGATTGTTATTATAATTGAGGCAAATTTCAAGTGATTTATATAAATATATTGAATATAATTGACTATATTCGATAAAGACTATATTTCTTATTCATATATGAAATATGAAGGATTTTAAATCTATTTCTCATAATTTAAAATTTCAATCGTTTATTATCCGCTTATACTTTTATAAATATCTGTTTCATAACGTTTTCATCTTCATACAATTTGTTCTAATAGAATTCGATATTTTTCGGCAACTTCTCATTTGCAAATATAGATGAAATCATTTTTTAAATCTCACAAAATTATTTTCAAATTTTGGATTGATAATAAAGATGAGAAGTTTATAAATCATTTTTTATAAAATGATTGCATTTTTAAAAATTTGTTTTTCAACATAGGATAAATACGATTGGATTTCGGAACTAAATTTAAAAAAAAATATTTTATTTAAACTTTTTCTGCAAGCCTTATGAGTTTGTTTTTGTTTTTTTAATAAGTAGAATATTTCATTGCAAATTGTAGCGAGTATCAACTTTTATGGAAAAATAAATACTTGATCTGTGTAAGATTATCGCAATTCATAGAGGCTGTCAATAGTTGTTGATTAAAGAATTTTCATTGACGAACAATTGTTGAAGTAAATTATTATTTTAAAAACATACCTTTAGTTGTACAATTGAAATTAGATAATAAGTCAATTTTGAACAAGACTTATCAATCTGACCGTTCGATGCGCGATTCTATCATTTAATAGCAACGAGAAGTTTTAAGAGAGCGTCCATGAGAGCATCGAGTATACGAGGCACTCGATAAGAATTTTTTTTCCGATTTTTTTTGCTCATTCAAAACTTCAATGTCTAAAACTGCTAACCCTAAAATTTTAGATTCTAATACTCTTCCTATGGAAAGTTAGCCAAGACCAACTTTTGGCACTATCGGGCCTTTTTTGTGGAAAAATAAGAAAAAATATTCTATAAAAGATATGCTAGTTTGCGTTTCAGCAAATCATTGAAATTTTTTGTGGTATACATAGGAAGATAGAGAATTGAAAACTGAATAAAATGAGTCAGATTGATATAATATAATTGCTAACAATTCAAGTTTTATAGAGTGAATATGAGTCAAGAGGTGGTCCTTTTGATCAGTGCAAATAAACAGTATAACTCGTGCTGTATTTCAGGATTAAGTGGGCCCAGACTGAATTTTATATACGTTGTGCAGTTGTTTATTCTCTACAAAATGGTAAAAAAATATTTGAAAAAAAATGTTCTACTCAATGCGAAAAAGGGTTTATACTGTCTAACTTTTTATGGTTTTTGATGGTTTTTCGATAAAAAACGACTATGTTCAGAGGTTTGTTTTTGTCATAGAATAATCCTAAAGCAAAACAAATGTGATAGTCGGAATCAGCCTGAAAAACTGCGTCTAACCATATATTTTTCACCCAAAAGTTTTTCCTAGCCAAAACTGACCCGTGGTCTCACACAGCTGTATTTAAAAGACAATTTTCTCCCTGGTCCCCCTCAGGTCCATTTTGGTTAGGAAAAATTTTTAGGCGAAATGTATACGGTTGGATGCAGTTTTTCACGCTGATTTCGAATGTCACATTTGTTTTGCTTTGGCATTATTCTATGACAAAAAAAAGCCTCTAAAAATATTCTTTTTTTATTGAAAAACCATAAAAAGCCATAAAAAATTAGGCAGTATAAACCCTTTTTCGCATTGAGTAGAAAATTTTTTTCAAATATTTTTTTACCATTTTGTAGAGAATAAAAAACTGCACAACGTATATAAAATTCAGTCTGGGCCCTCTTAATCCTGAAATACAGCACGAGTTATACTGTTTATTTGCAGTGATCAAAAGGACCACCCCTTGACTTATATTCGCTTTATAAAACTTAAATTGTTAGCAATTATATTATATCAATCTAGCTCATTTTATTCAGTTTTCAATTCTCTATCTTCCTATGTATACCACAAAAAATTTCAATGATTTGCTGAAACGCAAACTAGCATATCTTTTATAGAATATTTTTTCTTATTTTTCCACAAAAAAGGCCCGATAGTGCTAAAAGTTGGTCTCGACTAATTTTCCATAGGAAGAGTATTAGAACCTACAATTTTAGGGTTAGCAGTTTTAGACATTGAAGTTTTGAATGAGCAAAAAAAATCGGAAAAAAAATTTTTATCGAGTGCCTCGTATATTAGAGCGATGCTCGATCAGCTCATGGAAGCTCTCTTTTAAGAGAGGGTGAGGGTGGGTATGGGTGTGGGGTGTGGGTGTGGGTGGGGTGTGGGTGTAGGTGTAGGTGTGGGTGTGATCTTTAATAAAGTCCACATCCACACACCCACACCCCACACCCCACACCCACCCTAGCCACACCCACACCCACACTCCACACCCAATTCTATTATTCCAATGAAAAATAAATCGAACTAACTAACAATTTGATTTATCATTTGTTTTTGATTGAAAATTTTCCTGACTTTTATGTTTTCAGGAGAAGAAAGGAAAGAAATAGCGACATTCAAAGAGATTGTATCAAGTTTTTTTTGTCTCTTTGAATAATGTTTCCAGTTACGCAATACAAAAGTGATTCGTTCTGGAAATCAAATTTATTATTTTGCCATATGATAGACAAACACAACGAATTTAGAATCATTGACCGATGAATTAGTTTTAAAAATCTTCGAATATCTCAATGTCGTTAGTCTTTCCCACGCATTTTAGTTGATATTGCAACACTATTGTTTGATATCACTAATGGTATATTCGTTATTTAATTTTCTACATCAATTTCGAAAGATTTCTAGCAAATGCTCCGTAGTAGCCGATAAGAATTGTCTTAATGGTTATCGATGTTACATTGTCAAGGTCGTTCATTGTAGACACATTTTCTTAATAATCGGCATGATGGCGTACAAACTTTTCTGCTGTTATTTTTCCCATGATGGCTAACTGTCCAACGGTACAAAATAAGACAAATTTCTGATGGGAATTGACTTTTGCTATCGAGTAAAATGAAAATGTTATTTCATGTTTAAAATGTAAAATATTGGACAAACAAAAAAATCATTATTGACTTAGACAAACTTATTGTGAAAGCGAAAATTTGCTAGTGATTATTTTTCTTGATAAATGATGTGCCTTTTCCTGAAACATGTTTCAATCAAGCGAAATGAAAATAAGCTACTTCTTTCAAAATTTCTTACTTAAATCTTGTGATGGATTGTAACAAAAATAAGAAGTATTCCCTTTCGATATTTGAAATGATTCGATCACATTTCAGATTTTAATCTCGCACGAATTGCGCTCAAAGATTTTTTTGTCCGATTCGTGCCATTTTCACATAAAACGGCAATTCAATTTTATTTATCTTTTCAATTTTTAGTTGTAAAAGTAAAAAGTTTGCAAAAATGCTTATTTCTATCTCTTATTTTGCCGAAACAGGTTAATTGGGTAGCAGAATATTACGATAGTTGAGTATTAGAAAAGGGCTCATGTGATTCTCACATAGTGCTAATATATGATTAAATACACTTTTATCTCCTGTTCTCAAATGTGAAATTCTCTAGTTTCTATCAAAATTGATTCGAAAAATATTCATTCTTCTTCTAAGTCGAAACGAAAAATAATCTGGCTTTCCAAAAGCTAATTTTTAGGAGAAAGACGATTGAAATCAATACATCTTGTGTAGAAAAAATTTTGATTTTTGTATAGATATTGATATAAGATTGAGTTTTTTTCAAGACTTATTTGACATGATAAAATTTACAGGTAGTCAAAGCATTAGAGCTGATGTATATTTTTTATATGCAAAATGTGCAAGACGGAAAACATTTTGACGTATCGAATATTTCAACATATAAACAAAAATGTTTCATCAATATGATCTATAGCAAACAATATGTTAGTGATGAATACCATTTGAACGAATTTCGATTGTCAGATAATTAAAATCAAAATATTCAATGACAAGCAAAGAATAGAAAAGCAAAAACAATGAGAAAATATATATTAATGATATATTTAAGAACGAATTAGAGTCCCACTGAAGTAGAATAAATATAAGATAAAAACAAATTTCCAACGTACAAAAATTTCTTCGAAAATAAAAGTAATACTTCGAAGACAATCTTTATATGATTGTATTTGTATTTTTCTTTTTATTGAAGAGGAGAGTATTACTATAAAATTTAAAACGCTATTCAGAAACTCGAGTGATCTGAACCGGCTTTTCGCTCAATGAAATTAAAAATTATCATCTCGATAAAGATCGATTAGTTTTTGGTACTCAATTATAACTTATTATTCTCAAAGATAACTTTGAGGTGAGAAACGCATCAATGACGATGAATGATAATAGAATTGAAATTGTGCAATTGATAGATAGTTCAATTGATCAATTAATAAAACTACATAATCGATTTAGGTCCAATCGATAGTGGATTTCACTTTCAAATTTTTCAAAATTGTTTCGTACGTGTAAATTTTGTATCGCTTCGAAGGCGATATCATGTGATAAACCAGCTAATATAGAGAGATCTTGATGCGAAAGTGAACGTAAATGAGGCATATGTTCAATGAGATCAAGAAATGAAGTCGATATAAGATTGGTGTCGGTTTGTTCTATATTGAATACGAGTGATGTGACATTGATAAAACGTTAAATAATTGAATTAAATAATGACAAATCAACTCGATGGATATATTTATCTTATCAAAACAGAAATTGGATGATGTGCATATTGGTGGCCAATAAATATTCGGATATACGAGAACATTTGATGTAAAACGAGATACCGTAAAGATATTTTGCGAATATGGACCATCATAGGCAAAAAATCAGCGTTTTTGTTCAAGTTAAAATAGTGAACAAAATGAATCAAGAATATTTTCTTCGGGAGAATGTGATAGTGAACCTAGAAGATGCAATCAAAAGTTGAATATAATCAAATGTGAAACAAGTAATTTCCATTTTTGGCCATCAATAAGATCCAGATAACCTTGTGCAATAAGTTCGAAATAATATAGATTAGATATTTTAGATAAAAATTGTTCTACATGGATCATGGTCTGTTTTTTACCTTAATTTTAAAAAACAAAGAATATATATATGTATACAATTTTCAAATAACTATACACACCATGAATGTTTAGGATGAGCCATCTTAGATGGGACAATAATAATATGGTATCCGTTCACTTTGGAGAATTATCATATGAAAGTTTGACATCAAGTGAATAAAGATTAGGAATTTGATTTAATATAAATGATAAGCCCTAGCAAAAGAAACTTTGAAGAGTTAAATGACGTAGATGAGGCAGTGAAACCAAAACGAGATTATGAGCATGGGGTAGTGCTAGTCGATTCAGTCAAGGAATTAATTTATATATAGCAGTGTATATCTGTGTTTATTATCACTAATCGTAGTCATATAGAATGATTGAAGATGAATAAATTGTTCGAGTTTAAAATGAGAAAAGAATAGGTTTGATTGATTTGATGTATCATTGTCATGGGACAATATAATAGAAATGACTTGATGTGGTCGTATATGTTGGCAAAGAAGATCAAATTTCGATTTAAGAACAGAATGAAAGTTGAGTAAATAGTATTAAAAAATATCATGTGAGATAACTGATTTCTTATTGCTCGTTCATGATGTAATAATATAACACACTGCTGTTTTTCTTGTTTCATTCTTTAGTCGATACTACTTGCAAACGTTCTTCTTTCAGATATGAAACACATGTCGAGATGCAAATGATTCATCGTGTATTTGATTCTGAAAAGAATATAGAATGAGTATAAATCGATGATGAGCGAATGAGATTGACAAATCAAAGGTTTTGAATAAAATGAGCAAACATATCTTTCAGTCGTCACATATCTCTTCTGCATCTTTAGTCTTTACGTACTTTAATCATTGCCATTTTTTTTCTTTATTTACAACATTGAGTACGAGTCACTGCTTTTCATTTTTAAGCCACTTGTTTTTCTTTTTAATTCAACTTTATAACACTAGAGAAGTTTTTTTCGATGAAATTGAAATATAGAAAAATTCAGATTATAGAATCAACTTTTTTTTCTCAAGGGAAAATAGATAAGCACAGAAGAAAAACCTACTTCGAACGTTATCTTGTTTGAGTTACCTTGCGATTGAAAGATGAATAGGAAAATGATTAACGTTATTTTTTTTATATACAAGGTATCTCGTAAGTCATCGGGCAAGAAAAGATTTGAATATCTCTTCGTATTTCGGCGAACTAGACTAATTATTTCAATAAAGATGAACCATGGTTCATAGCTCATATTCATAGTAAAAACGTTAGCAAATAGATTTTTGAAGTATCATTTCTATCTTCTGACTTTCATAAGCTATAAAATTACAATATGTTTATTCCCATGGACAAAAATGAAAAACATAGCTATTTTTTCGATGACTTCTTCATACTATTGTGAGGTGCATATGATGTGGAGAAATATCTTCATAAGATTATTATCTCATTCCTATGTTGTTTTTGAGTGTTATCTATTCGTATGCAAAGATCTTCTGAATACTAACTATGATATTATACATACGTTGCTTCATTAATGTTTTTCTATTTATACAAATGATGATTCACCTACTCTCCTGTATTATCCAATCCAAAATAAAAGGCAGTTTGCCATTTTTCAAATAACTTTTAATACGAACAAGATAGAGAGCTGCAATTTTCCCCATTTGACAGAGCAATACTTGGGCCCATCGATCTGTATAAAATTCATTAGGACAAAAGATGTTTGTTCACAGAGAATTATCGATTAAGTTTTTTTCTAGGTATAATTTTCCTCAAGTTTCACAATAATCTGAACTCAAATGATGCCAGAATGTATCTTAAGGACACTTTTTTCACTATAAAGTATGTAAATGCTCTTGAGAATCCACTTCGTAAAAGAGATCGCGGATTAATCGAAAATGTGATGATTTTATAGTGAAAAAAGTGTGATAGGCAATCTTGTTCGAAAAGCATCTTTCGTCCTCATAAGTTTTATACAGATCGATGGTCCATATGCAGTGATCGTTTAGAAAATAAAAAAGAAGTTAATTTTCGATCAGATAGATGGATTCATTCGTTAAGAGGAAACCAATTTAATTGAATCATAACACAACTTAACGATTAGTTGGGAAAGAAGATAGGATATGGAGCTGGCAAGTCACGAATGACTTGCCGTTTGTTTCTAAGATTGATATGAGCCTTTCTTTCGCGAAGCTTTCTAGAGATTGGACAGTAGTTTTCAGAAGAGCTCGACCAAGTAGATAGAATCTGGGATCGGTGAGTTACAACTGGCGCCCTCGAGAGACGTTGATGAGCGACTCGCCATTTATTTATGAGGTAGACACGTCTTTTCTTGCATAATGCTTTGAATGAAATATAGAGTATTTTTCGAAAGAGCTAAGGCAATTGTTGTGGTGAAGACGACTAATTCAAAATTGTACCAATTTCTCATAAAAAGCCAAAGAAATGTAATCTATGATGAGAATATCGCCGCATGAATACTACATATTCCAAACTCGACATTATCAGTGTTGCTTTTTCCAAATTGCAAAAGTTGAAAGACTTGTTCGTATGGTGTTGGCTATAGCATCATACAAACTGACGATTTGTCTGATAATATTTGTCAAAGTGAATAGAATGAATTCAGTCTAGGGTGAAGCGAGCCGTAGCGACAGGTCATATTATGATATAAGGTTAAGCAAAAGTAAGTATAAATTCTTTTAATTAATTTTACGACATAAATCCACGAAAAAAGTAAGTCTAATATGAAAAAATTCTGTACAAAAGTCCATTTTGAGCTCACTCAAGTATTTGCTTCTAGTTAATAGGCTTAAGTCAAAAACTAATTCTGAACATACATTTAAAAAGAGCATCAAATTCTAATTCTATCTGACTACCTTTCATTCTCTACAACAATATTTAAATGGTAGAAAATTGAACAAACACTTTGTGTAGCGGTAGGACGTCAATGATTGGAATGGAATTATATGAAAAAAATTATGTTGGTTTCACTTATTCATCAATAAATAATGAATAACGATCATTGCCTATATAAATATTTATGTCAAATATTTATACTTATACTTCTGATGTTTCAAAAATAATAACAACAATTTTTAAGGAGTATCATAATACTCGGACAAGTTTCAAAATAATATTCAAATGCTTGTAATCATACTCAATTAAAAAATAATCTTTGTTCTATTCGAGATTTTCTTTAATAGTTCAAAAATATGTAACAGTTTGTACTAAAATCTATTTTATTATAGTCATGTGCTTCCTCAAACTTAAAGCAGTTCGTACTATACGATAAATTTTACTTTATATCTTTTCAGTGAAATAAGATAATTGAATTTATTCTTTTTAACATATAGCCAAAATAAGTTATTTGTTTCGAAAAAATAAAAATTATTATTGATCATATAGAAATAGCATAAAAAAGAAAGCGTTACTATATCATAATCCATTTATATCGACGTCGGCCAAATTGTCTTCTTTTGATAGTTTTAGAATTGTCAATTAGTAATGGAGCTGCATGTATATTTACGCTACTTTTGTCGACTTCACTGTCACTGAGGTCATATGTTGGTGCAGTGTCATCCTTGATATTAAATAGCAATGAAATAATTTTTTGAATACGTTGTTTTAATGTTTTGTCAAAATTAATATCACCAGTACTTAGCCCAATTGAAAGTGTTGATGTAAGAAAATGAAATTTTTCATGATCTTTAATGGCAATTGCTGCCTTCTGAATTTGTTCTTCAGTTGGATTAATGGCAAAGAGACGATCAAAATTTGTATCACCTATATCTTTACGTAAATCATTGAAAAATCGTTCGGTAGCCTCTATTGCGAATTTAGCTGCTTGATCACTAGAATAATTCTTTTGAGAAAAAAGAAATCAAATAAAATACTTACTGAAGATAATAATGAGGAGAAAACATAGGTGTCTTTGCATCTTTATTGATACCACCCATAGGTACTTGATGAGATGTTTTATCCATTACAGAACCATGTGAACATTTTTCTACATTGCTTGGTTTTACTACTGGTTCGCCTTTATCATTAAATTGATTTGACACGTAACCACTAGTCAATATGCCTTGTTTATTAATTTCATCTACGATATTTTCTTTACAATCATAATATTCCATTGGACAATTTTTAAAAAAATATGCTTGAAAGATATTCTAAACAATGAAAATGTCTCATTCTTGTTTTTTTGTTTTAAATAATATTAATCTTACACAATTTGATAGAACTTTTTTACACCCTCTAGTATGACATGTTGCCTGATTGATTTCAGCTATTCGACCAATATTTTCTTGAATACCAATATAAGGATTTATTTCTGTTTTACCCATTTCAATCCAATTTGAATGAGAATAAAAATCTTGAAGTGTATGAAGTAAATCTCCAATTTTTCCACGTGCTGAATCTAAATTTTTATTTGAATCTCTTACATCTTCAATGACTAAAAAAAGAAAAAAAAAACATAATTAATTATATTTAATTAATAATTGTTACTTTTCATTCGTAATCTCATTATTCGATGATTACTTTCATTAAATGATTCACTATCAAAATGTGCTGATGGTAAATTTTGTGTTAATGGATTTAAATCAACTAGAACATTTCTCACTTGAATTGTATCAATAATACTTTTCAATGGATAAGAATATAATTTTATTTTATCTTTCGTCCAATCAGGATGAGCTAATTGATAAAGTTCATCGATCGTATGTTCATTTTTAAAATTTTGAATATCAATTTTATTTCGATCTTGAGTTTTAACATCAATAAAAAATCGAGCAAGACTTCGAATAAAACCAAGTTGAACTATTTCAGTATGAGTTATACCTACGATTGAAATAAAAATAAATAATAGTTTACTAATTGTAAAATAATAAAATTTACTATCTTGAGCTTGACCACCAAATCGAATCACTGGATGAGGAATAAATGCTATTATCGCAGAAAAAAGTACAAATATGCATAGGCAAGAGAATATATTCATATTTCGTATAGGTAAATCTTTAAATGAATGTATTTTGTAATGTTATCAGAAAGAATAACAGAAACAATTTTTCTTTTGCTCTTTAATACTGTTCTGTGCCTTATATATAGGGTAATAAACGTATCACATAGCCAGGTAGAGTTTAAAGAATGTGACTCATGATCAATTATACATTCGAGTATTTACAATGGTGTACCGTTTGATATGAATCAAACGACTAATCGTATACTTTCCCTTGAAAAAATACTTGTGTGCATCGGAACTGTTATTCGTTTCAAAATAAAAGAAGAGTGAGTATTTTTGGAAGAATATTTGAGAGGAACTAGATAGAGATCTGCGATTTTCACTGTTTAAAAGAGGCGATGAAACTGCATCGAATCAGTGATACCAGATTTTTTTCTGGTAAGTTTTCTCAGGATTATCTGTCAAATTTCTTACAAGCAAAGGATTGTTTAATGTAAAAGTTTGGAATTTAAGCTTTCAGTAGTGCGTCGGGATTATTAACTAAAGCTCAATAATCT
The DNA here is from genome assembly GCA_905250125.1 of Rotaria sordida. NCBI lineage: Eukaryota > Metazoa > Rotifera > Eurotatoria > Philodinida > Philodinidae > Rotaria > Rotaria sordida. Next base: position 13,905 of record CAJNOL010002111.1, on the reverse strand, counting down.
ATGGAAGTCTAATGTTAAAAGGTTTAGCCGATCACGATCTATTAACATTTTACTAAATGTTTTCAGCAGATTTTTCACGGAAAATTGCCTTTTTTTCTGATTTCTTGATGAAAAATCTGTCTTCTAATTCTATTAAAAAACTTTGACAAGTGATCCTGCGAAAACTTGCCAGAAAAAAAATCTGGTATCGCTAATTCGATACAGTTTCATCGCCTCTTTTAAACAGTAAAAACTGCAGACCTCTATCTAGTTCCAACCAAAAATTATCCCGAAAATATTCATCCTTCTTGTATTTTGAAACGGATAATAGTTGTTATTTTTGAGAGTGTTAATAATATCTTTTAACATGTCATGTGCATTAATCCATGCAGAACTTCATTTTTTTTTCTTGAATTTAATATTTGAAAAAAAATTACATTTGTGAATATTATCTAACAATGTTTTGATGAATCAGATAGCACTATCGAGATCAAATACTACCATTGTGCAGAATGCACTATTTGCTGCGAGACCTATTGAATTTTCAATTATTAATTCAATTCAGATGGCTTCGAGCAATTCTATTATGTTTGATCAAGGTTATTGCTGGATAGATCTATTGATTATATTTAAATTATGCGTATTCATCAGAAACCTATCATATCCTATATTATTACACCTGAAATGCAGCAAAATGTTGTGTGTTACTACTTCTACTTTAATGGTGGTACACTTCTGTAGAAACTCACGATTTGTTCATAGTTTAAAAAAATAGAGAACTAAAATTTTTCTTGTTTTTTTGGTATATAAAGAATGGGCCAGAAGTGCTGACTTGATTTGTATAAGAAATTTTTCTAAAGTGAAACATGTGATGGTAAATTTGTCTCTATGATGAAAAGATGTAGCAAAAGACGTTCTACAAAATAACTATTGATTGAGCTCGCTAGCTCATCTAATAAGAAAGTTATAAGCTTAGAAATATTCTTCACAAAACATAAAAATTAACCATGACCCTTCTAGAACAAAAAAACTTCGTAGACTAAATTTAATTACAGTTTTAGCACTCAGTTCACTTGCGAAATTACTTTAAACACATTATATAATTAATTATAGATGTCAAGCATGCTGACTCTACAGGAACACTGTTATAGACTCATTCTTCCTTTGAAGAAAATCAATCTCACCTCGATAACAAACAACATTACCGGTGAATTACAATCTTTTGAAAATCCTCTTCCATTATGTCATGATGCATTAAGAAGAAAAATTCAAAAAAAAACGGTCAAACTCAACGAAAAGTGATTTCTCATTTACAATGTAAAAAAATTAAAGGTAAAAGAACACTAATTCAAAAACTAATTAAATAATTAAAATTGAAATCATTCAAACTCAGAAAAGCTCAAAAATTAACAGCACTAAACAGACAACAACAACGTGTTACTTGTGCGAAAAGGTTAATACGAAAATTTGGTGCAAGAAAAACTGTTCCCAAATGACAATAGGCTAAAATTATTAATACTGATTTTTCGAAAATATTTACAATAGAAGATATTCAAAATAGTAAAGATAATGTACTTTATGCTGAAGATCCATCTGAAATTCCTGTTACTTTAAGAGAAATACCAAAGATAAAATATCCAAGTAATGTTATATTTTGGGGTAGAATTTCTATGAAAGGTTTAATATTAAGCGATGGTTCTATTAATTTTACTGAATGATTACAAAATCAACATCGAAATGATAAATGTAAAAGGATGTATATAACTGATGAATCATAAATGTAAAGCTATAATTAAATTTAGTGCACCAATTTTTTTTTATTCTAGAGATCACGGTTAATTTTTATCTTTTGTGAAAAATATTTCTAAGCTTATAACTTTCTTATTAGATGAGTTAGCGAGCTCAATCAATAGTTATTTTGTAGAGCGTCTTTTGCTGCACCTTTTCATCATAGAGATAAATTTGCAACCCCATGTTTCACTTTAGAAAAATTTCTTATACAAATCGAATCAGCACTTCTGGCCCGCCCTTTACCGGTTCTAACTTTATTTCGGTTGTTGAATTTTAGCTTAGTAACAACTCTATGCTTAAAAAAAAATCATGAACAATTAGGGTTTTGCGTTCGAATCTCAAGAAAAGCGATTATCTTCTATGTCTATGATTAATATCGGTTAACAATTAAAAAATAGATTAGAATCGATTATCAAGTAAAAATAGATTCAAAGGTACCTATGTGAAAAAGACGGGAAAAATCGGACGTTAATCGATTTTCTCTGCCATTTTATTTTTACATAGAATGTTACTGATACAGATGACTGAGACTAAATTTTTTTTTTTGATTTCTTGTATCTCTACTCTGAAGACGGCGAAGATTTGGGAGCATAAAATTTTTTCGAGAAGCGAAAATTTTTTTCAGACTGATGAAAAACTCTTCTTTTCCTTGCATTTTTTCGAAAGAAAAAAGTGTTGTGGCAGCTCTTAGCAATTTCGGTTCCGAAGGTCGCCACGCTAGTGATGATTGCTCGAAAATGAAGTTCTTCAGAAGAATCATAGTAGTAAAATTGCCATAAAAACAGAAAAATTACAGATATTTTTAGGTCGAATACGCTCATGTGGTACTTTTCCTGGAGTCAAAAATTTTAATATCTCTTCAGAATTTTCTAGCAAAAAACCATTTTCTTATACTTGCTACATAACTTCACGTTTTTCATCGACATTCCAACGAAGGCTTCTGATTGTTCGGGAAGAATCGTCCTCGATTACCCATTCTGATCGGGATAATTCTGAGAAATATTTCAAAGAAGTACTTTAAAAATCCTTAAAAAACTTTATCGATTTTGCTGGCTACAAATGAATAATTTTCAATTATTGGAAGGTTGTACACCTTCCCCCCTACACTCTCCTACTTTGGCGGGTGCTGATTACTAGCTGTATATAATACTGTATTCTCACCGTAAAGATATCGTAATGGTATCGTGTTCTATCATACATACGGCCGTATTCTTCGACTAGGGTATTTTATAAATATAAAGATTTTATTTTTATTTAATATTATAAAGTAAAGATAAATTGACATTTCTAATTCTGAACATTTGAATATAGTGTTCTTTTCTTTTGTTCATATATTTATATGACATTTTTAAATATACCTTCATGGAATTCGAAGCTCTTTTGCTTTTTGTGTTATTCATTTTTCATGATTAATATACGAAAAAAGATACACAAATTATGAGTATTTCAATCAATTTAACGAAAAAAAAAACATATATTTAAGATTTGACAATATACGAAATATCTGTTAATTATTGTATGTCCCATCTAATAGAAGAATATACAATACACTCAAAAAAGAAACACACACACACATGTCGAGAAAGTTTTTTTTACCAAACATTATGCCGAATTTGTCCTGTATTTTTTTGAGAACCACCTGGTAAAAATGGTACTTGTTGTTGTTTATTTGTAAGAGAATTTCGTCGTTTTGTATTAAGTTTTTCTTCAATTTCATATTTATCTTTATCTTGAAGCCATTTTTCATAAGCTTCTTGTGAACTAAGAAATTTAGTTTCTTCATTTTCACGAAGTTTTTTTAATTGATCTCCTCGAACATGTTTGTGTGTTTCATTGAATTTTTTTGTTTGTTCTTTTTTTTTATTCATCCATTTTTCATAAGCTTTTTCAGCTTCAAAAACTTTCTTTTGTTTTTCTATAATAATAAAATAAAATTATTAATGAAACAAAATTTATAAAATTAGATCAATAAAACCTTCTTGTCGTTGTTCAATTTCAGCTTTTTTATCATTACGTTCTTTAATTTGTTCTTTTAAATGTTCCTCTTTATGTGTTTTCCAATCTTCAAAACCATCTTTAGCATCCTAAAATATATTTTTAATAGAAATTATAAATAATTTTTTTTTTAAATTAAAATTAATTTTTACATTTATTTTTTGTTTTTGTTTTTGTTTTTCTTGTTCTTCTTGTTTACGTTTTAATTCATTTTCTATTCGTTTTTTTTCTATAATTTCTTTTTCTTTTTCTTGACGCCAACGTTCAAGTTTTTGTGCTTCTTGTCGAATTCTACGTTCAACTGTAGATTTATCAACAAGTTTAGATTTTTCTTCTTGCCAATGTTTTAATTCTTCTTTTTCAACTTTTCTTTTATCTTCTTTATTTTTTAACCATTCAAGATAAACAGCATCTTTTATTGTTTGACTTGAATCATTACGTAATTTACTTGTATCTAATTCATCAAAATTTATTGAACGATTTGTATTGACACGTGGTTGAACATGTTCATAAGCTGATGATGATCGACGTCGTTGACTTCTATTATGATTACTTGTTGCTGAAAGTTTTCTTGTACGAGCACTTTGTGGTCTTGGTAGTGTTTGTGATTTAAGTTCTTTTTGAAGTGCACGTTCAATAGATCGTGTTAAATCTATTGTAGAAGTTGATGCACGACCAGTATCAACACGTGATGTAATTTCTTGATAACGAGATGGAATTTTAAATGTTTGTTTTTTATTAATACCTCCTATGGTTGTTGTTTTATTTAAATTTGATTTTGGCCTAGGTGGAAGTCTTGCCGATGAACGAGGAGGAGGTGATGGTGGAGGTTGAAGTACTGCAGCAAGTGCTTCATTATTTGATGTTAAAGGATCAAGTGTAGGTGGAACATTAGCAGAAGTAACCATATCAATAGCTGATTGAGTTTGTTGACGTGTTGTATTTGATTTAGCTGATGTTGGTCGTGATTGAGGTTTTTGATTTATTGTTGTTGTTGAAGGTATAACTGAATCTTGATCTTCACAGTATGATGAACGTCGAGCAGAGTCAATTTCTTTTTTACTTGCTGAACCAGGTCGACTTGATGATAATTGATGTTGAATAACATTTGAATCAGTATCCTTAAATGATTTATAAAATCAAAATTAATGAGAATTATTTGAGAAAAAAAAAATATTCAAACTTGAATCTATTTAGTAAAAATATGATACAACATTTTTTAGATTTATCTGTTTCCTATTGATGTGAAAATAGCTTGATGACATAGGAAAATTTTTAGAATAGTTTAGAAATCTTGATTATAATTGGAGATAGAGCGTTGTAATAGTGGGCTTCATTTTTTTTTTAAAACTTGTCAGACTTTATTGCAATGTATTGACTTATATTTTAGTCATTGATAATACGTATCATTTGACAATAGCAAAAATCAACATTATTATTTTTTTGTAGTAAAATGAAGAATGAAACAGCCGATTGAATGACTTTTAAAGTCTATTTGATATTACGTATTTTTCGCTGGGAAAAAACAGAAGCAAATAATATTGTTTGATAGTAGTGTCAAGAAAATGAATAATGATAAACAAAAAAAACATACGCCTTCAAATCTATCGGGAAATGAGTCAATGGTAAAGAGTATTATTATCTAAAGACTTGATAGTTTTTCAGGTCTATTATTTGTTCAAATAAATATTAAACTTATTTGTTTTAATACATTATAGCTAAACTTGATGAAGATCACCATAGTGTCATTTCTATATTGTATTAGTTTCACTCTGAAGTTTTCCGAACAAATACCATTAACTATGACAAAAAAAAACTTTGAAAATTTAAGATTTCGTTTAGCTCAAAAATCTTCATTCAATTAGAATACAAGTCCTGGTATGATCAATTTTCAAAAATCGAATGGCTAAAGTATTTCTATGTAATATATAATTACCTGTACTGAATCATGAGACGATTGTTTTTCTTTTTTAAAACTTTGTCGTTGTGATTGTTTTTTTAAAAAATCATCGTCATTATCACTTTGATCTATTATTCCTTTACTTCGACTACTAGGTTTTTGTGTTTGTGATTGTTCACTACTTGTTGATGAATGTCGAGATTTTATAAAATCTTTATGTTTTGATTGTCTATTTGTAAGATTTTCATCATCACTATCTATACGTTTCTTATTATCATGATCATTTGAAAATTTTGTACGATCTTTTTGTATAACAGATATACGATCAGTTGAAAATATATCTGTTGGTGATTGTCGTTTTTTTTCATGTGTAAAAGTTTTCATAAATGATTGATTTCTTTCTTCTTCTTCACGTAATGATAATATTTGATGTCTTGGACTTGGTTCTGTTTTTGTTTTACCAAATACATTTCGTTCATTATCATCATCATCATCATCATCATCATCATCACTAATACCAGTATGACGTGGTTTTACTTTTGGTTTTTCTGTATCTTTTTTAAGAAATGAACGTTCTTTTGGTTTAGGTGTTGATTGACTTGTTGTAAGACTTGATGAACTTCGACCTGTTTTAGTACTTGTATCATCATCAGAATCATTTAAACTATCTTTATCATTATCATCATTTACTCCATTTAAATTTAAATTTAAATTTGTTCCTTCATTATGTTTTGATTTTGTTTGTATTGTATGAAAATTTTTTGTACCAACAGTACCAGATTTTGTAAAACGTTGTGTTTGTAAAAGTGGTGATGGACGATCAAAATCATCATCATCATCATCATCAGAAATAGTAGTTTTTCTCATAGTTACTTAATCTTTAATAAAATGAAGAATTCATATGGTTGCTAACTTTTTTTTTTTTGTTCTTTTATTTGTGAACTGATACCATTAGTGATCAACATATTTAGATTATACTTAGTAACAGACTTAATGATGATAGAATTTATTTTTTTTGAAGTAAATTAAAATTTTAGAAAATTTATTTTTATCAAAGAAAAAAATTTTTTTTAAATTAAATAAATTGTTTAAAAAATAAGTTTTGAATTATTATTTCAAATTGTCCAATCAAATTCGATCTATAACATAGTTGATGAATCATTCAACTATTACTACCGGGTTGGGTTTTTTTTCTCTTGAAAAATATGCCAAAAGTTAACAAACATTCAAGATTTATTTAAACAATAACATAGACATAAAAAAATAGAAATTGAATGATTAAATTTCTATTTTATGAACATATGACAACAAAAAAAAAAGGCAAAATTTAATGGAATAAAACAAACAATTTTAAAAGCATTTGAAATTTTTCAATTATATACATATGAATGATAAATATTTTACTTTAACCAATCAAATTTATGAATTATTACGATTCAATATACAACATAAAAAATATGTTCTATTGGCATTACTCAATCAACTATTTTATTTTGAGTTGATAATAAAATTATAATGTAAGTGGAACTTTCATTTGAAATTTATTATTATTTGCACAATTGAAAATAATAAATATGTCAATGAAGTAATCAAAAATACAACAACATACATTCAATTTATGCTATTATTGACCTTCGAATCAGAATAAATTTATCTAGGTCATAATGAAAGAAAAATGAGTTGTATATTAATCAGTACACGTATAAAATAAGATTTTACCAAATAATTGTTTTTTTTTGTCCTTAGACTAATACTCCGAAGATTTAATTCAATGTCAAACTCCGTTTATTGATCAGCCCAGATAGACAAACATTGAAAGTTATAACGTAAGAGTGTAGAAAGGTAACAACAAAAAAATTTACATAGTGTTTTTTTGCCTTAATTTGCATAACAATTGTCGGTTAATAATGTAGAAATATTGAATGAGTTAGACCTTGATGTTATACTTTTTTTTGTTACAAAATATTCATCAATTTGTTGTTTCCTTCAATAGTTTTAATTAATAAGAAAAAAAACAATTTGTAGTAATTGATATCAAAGTAGAATTCTAATTTTAAATGATTTTTTTTTCTTTCTTGAAGAGATAAAATTTCCTTTGTTTATCGAATTTAAATGAACAAAGGAAACAGCTGATTCCAGAACTTGAGAGTCACTTAAAAAGAAATATTATGAATTGATAATTCATTTTCTATGTTTGAAAAGAATAATTGATCATGAAAAAGCATCTGACAATATTCTTATTTGTAACGTAAGATTTATAAAAAACGATTTTTTAATTTCTACATAAAAATCTGTGTTAATCTCGATATAGAAAATTACAGCATTGAAAATAAATTTCATACATTTTTAAAACCATTAACTTAACACCTCAAGCTATTTTCAATTGAGACAAAGACAAATAGATGACGCAACATAAAGAATGTACCTATAACAATATTAACAAAATATTTCTAATCACAAAAATTTAACATATTGCTTTTAGTAATAAATTATATTAATAATTTTCGATGTTTTTTCTGTTTTATTTAGATATGCATGCTACTATTGTCCATTTCAAAAAAGAATGAACTCGATTGTTTGTTAAATAACTCGGCAATGCTGATAGCTATCGAGCTCGGATTTTGACTGTATGGATACAAGTCTACCTGAGATTCAAAATACTTGAATAGTTTTCTAGGGGATTTTTTGGAAAATCACTGTCTAATTTACTTGATTAGATGTATCTTGAGAAAGGAACATCCTTTTTGGCTAAAACTCTCAAGATATTCTATGAGACAATTTTCAGGTCGAAATTCCGTAATTTCATTTTTCGGTAAATACCTATGAAAGGGTCGAAAACGCCTCAAAGTTTCGAAGTTTATAAAGTGAACATTGGTCTATAATATGGTTAAATTAAAATTGAAAATACAGCTAATCAGACAGTGATTTTCCAAAACATCCCTAGAAAACTATTCAAGTATTTTGATTTCCCGGGTAGACTTGTACCCATACTCATATTCTTTCTATTGGCGAAAACCCGAGCTCGATAACTATCAGCATTGCCGAGTTATTCAACAAACAACCCAGTCCATTCGTTTTTGAAAAAAATAATATTTATACTTAACAAATATAATGATTTTTGTTGTTAATAAAAAAATACATCGTTCAGTCTATGATATTGAATAGAATTTACAACAATAAATTCTAGAAATTTCTTAGCATATCTCGAATGTTTTTTCGAAAAATTAAAAACTTTTCAGTATTTTATTATTTATCTTTTCAGATCGATCGTTAATATCTTGTCTTTTATTTTATTATTCGTAAATTATTAATGAATCCTAAAGTTAAATTAGGTCTTATAATTAGTGCTGGTTTATTACTTGTACTTATACTAATTGGTTTAATAGTTTTATTAATAAAATTTATTATGAAACGTTGTCGTAAAAAAGCTTGGGATGATATAAATACATTACCAAAACAATTAGATTCATCAGATAATAATATAAATCAACGTAAATTACCTAAACGTACATCATCAGAACGTCAATTATTATATCAATCATCAACAAATAATGCTACGGATATATCTGATGGTCATATATCTATTCCAATTAATGAGAATGATACATCACATAATTATGGTCAATATGAAAGTACAAAAGAACATGAACATACAATTGTAGACATTCAACGTGATCGTTTAAATCATATTAAAGAAGAAGAAAAACGTATTAGACCTATGATACAAATAAGTGATGGTGAAGATATTATACAACGTACTATTGATCAAGTACAAAAAGAATTTGATGAATCGATATGATTTACATGATATTAATTAGATCTTATTTTTCTTTTTCTCTATATATTTCGGGATGAATTCTCATTAAGAAATAACTTCCACAATTGTTTATGTTGTTCTTTTTGCTTTTTGTGGTGTACTTTAATGTTAAAGTCTTTCATGTACATGGAAAAAAAATATGTGTCAAATTTTGTTTTTGTGTTTTGTTTTCGTTTACTATAGTTAAGTATAGCTGTTATCAAAATGAAACATCGTCAAAATAACTAAGTCAGCTAAATTCAAAAAAGAAAACTAACTAACTATTCTTCTTATATCGATTATTGATGTTGTTTTTCTTTTATTTGTCTTCTCGTTTTTTTATTACATTTAACTTCTTGCTTGTTTTCTTCCGTTTTGCTCAAATAGCATCTTTATGATCTGTCTTCTCTATTCGATGCGGTTTTTTGTTTTGTTTTAATCTCTACTTGTATGAATGAACTTGTTCGTCGAAATGAATGAAAAGAGTAACTTTCATGTATCGAATGATTATTTATCCTAAAAGAAATAAATAGAGATGATTTTCTTTTTATCGAATCTTGATTGGTATATTTTTTGTTGTTGTGATCGTTAATCTGTTATTAAGATGATAAATCATTCAACATATGAAATTGCTTCTTGTTATGAAAATCAAATTGAAAATGAAGATTTAGTAGATAGGTGAACCATAAAAAACAATCATCTCACAAGAAAAAGCTCTTATCTATCTAATAGGTTGTTTCAGGAAATCTGGCGAGTTATAGGTAATCGACTATGGTGATTCCAAATATTGATGGGAGACCCATTTTCTGGTAAACCAGTTTTTCTTAACAAAAATTTTTCGATCCGTCCAGATTATAGAGCACATCGAGTTGACTATAAAACATTATTTTTTGCTGTTTCAGCCACTCTAGGGAAGTCTAGAGATAGAAAAATTTGTAACATTTGAACAATACTGTGGTTCGTTTTAATGCTATGCCTTTACAACGAAGCGTTTAAGCGTAAAGGACTTTTGTTCATCACATATGTATAGTCACGTGTAGTATTCACTAGCAAGTGGCTCGTTGTTATAATACACTAAGTACAAATTATACCTATCATTCATTATTTGATGCAAGAAGTTTGCAATCTTGTATGGTTTCTCTTAATAACTCTATGGTATCATTCTCTTAAAACTGACGAGGAAAAGCTTCTAGTTGTCTAATCGTTTTTTTTTTTCATCAAATGTAGAGGGCTAAGGATGATGGGCAAGGCTCCTCTGACCACGCATTATGGTTCCTCAAGGAAAAAAAATAGTGTTTTATAGTTACTCGGCGTGTTCTACAATCTGGATGGATCAAAATTTTTTTTTTTGCTAGGAGAAACTGGTTTTCCAGAAAATAGATCTCTGATGTCATCGCTGCCGATCTCATATCGGAATTCAGTATCAGCACGACCAATTACCTGAAACCCACTTTGGATCCAGCCCCGGTCGACTCAAAATTTTTAGACCCGGATGTGATGAGCTCTACTCGTCAGTATGTCTGAAATATTTTGACGACCTGTTCACCTATTCTAATGAGATATGCCCACCGTTCAGAAATTGGAAATTCAAGAAAATCAAATAGGATTCAATGTTTGGAGCGCCCACATTGGAATCGTATTTGCCAGTCTTTGTAAAACCGTTAGTAGGGTTGTATGTGACAGTGTTTCCAACCACTCTCCTAGTAGAATTCCATCCAGAGATGTCCATCGCGGCTGAAAATCTACCACTGCCGCGATGGTTTTCAAAAAAGTGTTTCCAATTCCACTACTGTGACTGTATTTGATCAGAAATATTTGTACTAGTCTATCAGATTCATTCAATCTCAAGATGTCTCATTTGTAAACCCAGAAATTCTACTAAATTCATGCCGTTTTGCAATGTCCTCGACAAAAAATGTTGCTGCTGCTACTGCGATGGTTTTTTAAAAAATCTGCTGCTATGGACATCTTTGATTCTACCTCAATTACTGTTGAACTATCAATGTTTGAGTGATAGGTACTGAAGTTCGTTTCGAACTCTATATGATTTTGTGGTATTTGCAATTTTACAGATACCCATTTTTGTCCGATGAAACAAATGATTGACCTTATTATAACAACTTTCGTAGAAGAATCCTTTCCATAATTTACTTTATTGCAAATCTTGACTGTTTAATTTATGTTCTTTACTTGATTTAAAGTTTGTCTCGATTATGAAACCTATGAATTTATCTCATACAGTGTAGTTCCATGAAGTTATTGAGAGGCTCATAGTCTCTATTGGTAAATACTGAATGTAATAATTGACTTAATGATCGTATACAAAGACTAGTTCACATCATTAATTAATAAAACCGATCGACATCTGAATTGTCTAGATTTAGATTCAATAGAATTATAACATACAATAAAATAAATTGAGAAAAAACCTATTTTAAATATTTCGATAACTGGAAATAGATGATCTCTATGGAATTAGACGATAAATATTTGAACAAAGAAGAATTACTCCTGTAAGTGAAAAGATAATCCACATATTTCGAAAATACTGAGAGAATCATTCTTTACAGTCTATCTGTTACGTAGATCTAGGATCAAATTATTTTTCTTTCTAATCATTATCCTAATAGAATACAAAATGTTAATTCTGTGAATTCGGATGTATGAAATAATTCAGATCGATATTAAAATCTTTATTAGAAGGAAGAACCTATTCCATATTGTATGATCTGCTGTCTTAGATAACAATGTGCAAAACTGAATGGAAAAATTATTATTAAATCTTCGGTTGTTTTTGGCACAATTTTTTTATTTATCAAGACAATAACAATGAAACGAAGCATGTATTCATTGAAATGGATGAATCATAGATTTGTCCACATAGAAATTAGTAATAACATTTTTATCGCTATGAGTCATACCGAATTCCATAGATGTCTAAACATTAGATATTGTTTTTATAAAAGAAAAAAAAAACACCACGATCTATCAGATATTCGTTTATTATTTCCATGTAAGTTATCAAAGTTTCCTATCTATACGTAAGCATAATAATTGATTAAAAATTAATGTCAAGAACGTTGACATTTTTAGATATGTTACATGTAGATTATAAATGAAGAATATTTAGGTTGTGACTTTTTTTTTGATCTGAAACGAGGAGTTTTTATTTAACGAAAAATATGTATTGAATCATCGATTGATTATAGTGAATTAATATACTATAAAAACGACATGAATGGTACAATCTTATAAAGACTAATAGAATGTAAAAGAAAATATACTTAGATTTTCGTTTATTCAATGGTCAATATATAATAATTTTTTAAAGTCTTCGCTTGAGAAATATCCTTTTTTTGTGTGTCTATTGATGGTTAAAGATTTTGAAATACTAATATATTAGAACATTTAAATCTTTGAATCGATGATATGATAGTTTTTATTTCAATCTTTTCCTTAAGGTCATTGAGTAGTTTTAATTAACTTAATCTTATCTTCATATAATCAAAAGGAAAGAAAAGAAAATGTACATTTATTCTTTCAGTATTATGTTCTTCTTATTAGAAAGTAACAGGTAAGATATACGATTAAATGAAAAGATCGAGGATGTGAAGTCAAAATATCCTTAATTTATTCTACGGTATCAGATCAAAAAAAATTGGTAATTTGAACAGAAAACCATTATTTTATTATTTTTTTCTGCCTTGACAGTTATCTTCTTCAAAGTTTTTTTTTCTATGTTATTTTTACGTGCTTCCGTAGACTAATGTAAATCAGTTGTACAGATTTAATTCAATTTTTTTTTCATTATATGTCCTTTAACAAGTATGTAACGTATGCCAATCGGTTATTGTTATTTTTTTTTTTGTATGTTAACATTTTATAGGTTTTTTTTTTTTTGTTTGAAAGATCTAATATAAGTTATATCACTATAAAATTCTCTCTTGATGAGTATATAGATGATTCAATTCTAGCAAATATACAGAAGATAATTTATTATATTTTAACAAATGCTTGTGATGAGTGGGTATGTTTTTTACGATTCGATAGACATATCGCATATGCATAAGTTGAGCAAATAAACAGTCCTGTATTCTTTTTCTTTCTCTGTATGTCTATGCATAAGTAGTGTCATAGCGAAAAGTTTAACGCTTTAAATGTGCTGTTTATTACACTTCTTCTTCTTTTCCTCTCTCTCTCTCTCTCTATTCGATGCCAACCTTACCATTGCATCGATATTTGTCCTTCAATAATACAGGTAAAACCTCATCACGTTCTTTTTTTTATGCCAATACAACGACATAGAATGTACATTGATCAATGTCACTGTATAATGAATAATTATAAATATGCAATCATGTAGTAGAATTCGACAATCAATTGAATGAAACATAGTTAGACTATGAAAAGTTGCAAAGGTCTATTCGAATAAATTTTTTTTTTT